>LPNX010046762.1:210238-239675 GCA_001517045.1 Pseudotsuga menziesii | reverse complement strand
TTCCCTATACAGGGATATTCCGAGAACTGCGAAAGGTAGCCCTTCAGTTACTGAATGGATTTCGGTATTCCACTCAAACTTCCGGAACCAATCTCACGACTTCAGCCCTCCTAAGGGAGAGGCCCTCTGATAAACTGGTGGTGACCGTGTCAAAAAATACTAAGGGATTTTGGTTCCCTAATGGACAACAACTATGTCTCACGTGTAAACAACCGAGGGGTGTTATTGGAAGCCTATCCCCCCGATCCTACCTAACTACAAGATTCTTTTGTGTTCCTCAAATGAGGTTATAGTGTTGGTTGAGTTAAGTAGATTTTAGGTCTCACTTTGAATTAGGGGATAGATTGTGTGCATGTGAGGTTATGAATCCAAAATAGTTACTCAATAACAATAACAATGTAGAAAAAACTTTGAAAAATTTTACCATGCGAATTTTTTTTTTCTGAAATAAATAATGCTAAATTTTTTTAAACAATTCTGTAAACAAGGGACAGAAATGGCTGCGGGGCTGCAAGTGGTACAGGTGGCTGTGCAAGTGCAGGAAAAATGGAGGCAAAGTGGCTGGGTTTCGGCGCGGAAACAAGGGAAAAGAACAGTTCGCGGACCGCGGGTATGGGGCGGACTCGCGCGGTCGGACCGCGGATTTGAAGGCAACAGGGGCGGTTGAATCGCGGGTTTAGAGGAAACAGGCGCGGTCTAGGTCGCGGGATTCGGGCTGACAGCGGCGGTCGGAGCACGACTGTGTTATGAATAGGCGCGGTCGGATCGCGACTGTGGGCTGAAAAAACGCGGTCGGGGCGCAACTGGGAATGTTCAAAAACGCGTCCAGGACGTAGGAAAATGGCTGACAGCGGCGGGCTGGGCGCCGGGTAGGGCCTGAAATGCGCGGTCGGGCGGCGGCTGCGGAAGAAAAAAGTGCGGGTTCCGGCGGCCGAAAACGACAGCCGAAAGTACAGTACGGAAAAATAAAATTAAAAAAGACAGCGGAGTCGCCAAAACTGTAGCTAGGGTTTTCACCCTAGCTTGTGCTGATGAGCACCTACTAAGGAATCTGGAATCCCTAGTAGCAGTTCAATGATGTGTATGAATTAAGTAAAGATAAACTGAAACAAACACTAATCTAAATACGTTCTTGAAGCTAAAACAGTAAAAAGTAAATAACATGAAACAAAAACAGTAAAGAAATGAATGATGATTTTTATTGATATTACCTCCAATGAGGAGGTTGGTGGAGTCCGTTGCGCTGTTCCGATGTCGGTGGCTTCGAGCTCCAGGCTGCTTCTTGTCCTTTTCCGGTGGTGGAAATGGGGCAAAAAGAGTTCTCAATGGTGAAAGTAGCTTGATGGTAAGCTAGGGTTTCGAGAATAATTTCGGCAGGGGCAGGATGCTTATGACTGTGGATGTGAAATGAGGGGTCTCCACCACTTATTTATAGTTTTTTAGTGGTGGAGTGCTGGCCCATGGTTTTGGAAACCATATGGTTTAGGGCAGCTTGTTTAGGGTTTTTTCCTCCTTTTCCTCATTATTTTATATTTTTTCTTCCCTTTTGGGGATTTTGCTATTTTAGAGGAATTTTGGACATTTTTGGAGGAAAAAGGGGTTTTTTTTGGCCTTTTGGAGGCTTTTTAGATGGTTTTATGGCCTTTTAGAGGCATTTTAGGCCTTTTGGAGGCTTTTTAGTGGGATTTTCAGGGAAATATGGTAGGCAAATGGACAAATGAGCCATGTAGTGGGGTAGATGAGGTAGTTAACCATTTTTGGGTGTTAACAACCACCTTGAATGGTCTCCCTAGGTCATGGGACTCCTTCATTCAAGGTATTTGTGCTAGAAGAAAGTTAATCACTTTTAGTAGGCTATGGGAGGAATGCTCACAAGAGGAAGCTCAAATAGTAGTTCAAGAAGAAAACATGGGAAGGGAAGATCACACTCTCACAACACACACCAAGAAATTCAAAAAGGACCACAATTATCCCAAAGGTAAGCATTCTCACCAGAAAGATATCCCTAGAAGATATAGCAAAGATCTATCTAAACTCAGATGCTATACCTATGATGAGAAAGGACACTTTGACAAAGATTGTCCCAAAAATAGAGGTAGATCCCACAAGAAGAAGGAGATCAAAAGAAAACATCATGCTCACACTACAAAGGATGATGAACCTCCCAGGAAGAGAGTCAAAGAAGAAGTGAATATTCTTCAAGTGATGAAGAGTATGTTTTGATTTTTGCCCCTACGGGGACTGTTACACATGGAAGCAATGATTGGCTCATAGATAGTGAGGCTTCCAAACATATGATGGGATTCAAAGAATCCTTTGTGAAACTATCTGAACATGAGTCACCCCAAAAAGTAAACCTTGGGGATGAATACCACTATCCCAGAAAAGGTAGTGGTGAATCCTCCTATAAGCTAGAATCTAGAAAATATATGAAGATGAAGGATGTCTTGTTTGTACTAGGACTAAAAAAGAATATTCTCTCCATATCTGTTTTGGATGAAAAAGGTATGAGGGTTGCATTTGTAGATGGCCAATTCCTTATGTTGCCAAAGGGGAAGAATATAGATGATGCAGTAGTGATTGGAGAGAAAGAAGGAGGCTTATACAAATTAAAGGGCACTACCACTTGCAAGCAAAGCTGTTGAAGGTCTTCCAAAAATCTAATCAAATCATGAATGCATTTGCAAAGGATGTGTAAAGGGAAAGAACACAAAGAAGACATTTACAAGTAGCGAGAGAAAGGAAAAAGGAATCTTGGAAATCATCCACTCCGATGTATGTAGTACGATGTCATCCAGTTCATTGAGTGGGTATGTATATTATGTTTCTTTAATTGATGATTTTTCCAGGAAGACATGGATATACTTCTTAAAAAGAAAGGATGAAGTATTCAGTAAATTCCAGGAATTCAAAGCCTTGATCGAGAACCACACATAGAATAAAATCAAGACCTTTCGATCAGACAATGGCAAAGAATTCACATCAGATGAATTCAAAGAATTATGGCAAGAGTCAGGGATTAAGAGGGAGTTGACCACTCCATATAATCCACAACAGAATGGGGTTGCAGAAAGGAAGAAAAGAACGATTATGGAAGAAGCAAGGGAAATGTTTGATGATCAAGATATTCCTATCCATCTATGGGTAGAAGATACTAGGATAACTATGTATGTATAGAACCATACTATGCATAGAGTACTTGAGAACAAGACACTAGAAGAAGTATTCTCTGGCAAGAAACCAGAAGTCTGCCATCTCCAAATATTTGGTTGTCCAGTGTACATACACATTTTGAAAGAAAAAGGACAAAGTTAGATCCTTTTGGAAAGAAGGGTATATTTGTGGGATATAGTGAAAGCTCGAAATCTTATAGAATATATTTCCCAGGATTCAACAAGATCGACATTAGAAGGGACATGACTTTTGACGAAGACTCGGATTACAACAAATATAAACAGAGACCTGTTGAAGACATTGAAGAAACAGAAATACCTAGGATTTGAGATACAACTATGAATGACGCAACTCCAAAAGAAGATCAAGAAATGGAAGAACCTCAGGAACTTGTAGATACACCCCATGAGAAGAATCCTTACAAGAGGAAACCTGCATGGGTGCAAGAGGCTATCCAAGGTGTAGAGAGATATGTGGCTTTAGAATAAATGCACATAGAAAGGAAGAGAACTAGGTCCTACTCCATTTATGTAACCCTACTATGTGACATCATTAATAAAGAGCCTTCCAACTATGCAGAAGCATTGGAAAAGAAAGAATGGAAGAATTCTATGATCGAGGAGTACCAGTCGATCATGAAGAATGATGTCTGGGATGTGGTCCCGACACCAGAAGGGAAGTCTATTGTAACTTCCAAATGGATATACAAGATCAAGCATGCTGCAGATGGCAGCATAGAGAAATATAAAGCAAGATTTGTGGCACGTGGCTTCTCCCAGAAACAAGGAATAGATTATGAGGATACTTTTGCAGCTATAGCCAGATACAATTCCATCAGATCAGTACTTGCTCTAGATGCAATAATGAAATGGAAGATACACCAGATGGATGCCAAGCCAACGTTCTTGAATGGTGTAGTAGAACAGGAATTGCATGTGGAGCAGCCACTCAGTTTTGAGACACATGATAGGGAGACTCATGTGTGCAAATTGAAGAAGTCCTTGTATGGTTTGAAATAGGCACCCAGGACATGGTACGATAGAATTGGAAGCTTCCTAACTAGATTGGGATTTACCAAGAGTAAAGAGGATTCCAACCTTTACTATAAGTTTGAGGAAGGGAACCCAGTGATACTCCTATTGTATGTGGATGACCTGTTTGTGATAGGTGAGGATGGGTTGATTGCTGACACGAAGAGGAAGCTTGTTGTCGAGTTCAAGATGAAATAATTGGGTATGATGCACTACTTTCTAGGCATGGAGGTGTGGCAGAATGCAGATGGAATATCCCTGGGATAAGGGAAGTATGCAGTAGAGATATTGAAGAGGTTCAGGATGATGGAATGCAAGGCCATGACCACACCTATGGAATCGAACCTGAAGCTACTGAGTGATGCTTCATCAAAGTCGGTTGATGCTACAATGTATTGTCAGATGATTGGGTCATTGATGTACCTAATGAACACGAGACCAGATATTTGGTTTCTTGTGAACACATTGATCCAGTTCCTGACAGATTCGAGACATGTTCACCTGATTACTGCAAAGCATATTTTGAGGTACCTAAAGGGTACAGTTGACTATGGCCTCAAATATTAAGTGAATCAGAAGATTAACCTGGAGGGTTATGTGGATTCAGATTGGGTAGGAAGTGCCATTGATAGGAAGAGAACTTTAGGGTGCTGCTTCAGTATGGGATCAGGTGTGATCTCTTGGTTTAGTAGGAAGAATTCCTGGGTGGCACTGAGTACAACCAAGGTAGAGTATGTCGCAGCTTGTTCGACTAGTTGTGACGTAGTGTGGCTAAGGAAGCTACTATCTGATTTGTTTGATCTCTAGTTGGATGCTACTTGTATATATTGCAACAACCAGAGTTGTGTAAAGTTGTTGAAGAACCCATTGTTCCATGACAAGTTGAAGCACATCGAGATCAAATATCACTATATCAGGGATATGGTGCATAGAGGAGCAGTGAAGCTCCAGTATGTTGTGACGGATGAGCAGATAGCTGATGTGTTGACCAAGCCATTATCCAGAGTAAATTTTGAGTACTTCATAGAGAATTTGTTCATTAGATCGAGGTTTCTTCCAAGGGGAAGTGACGAGTCTAGAAGCCTTTCTGACATTGTGACATGATTGGTTCCTCCCATGGTCAGATGTAAGTGCTATGCCTTTCTGACATGCTAGAAGGATTGGTTCCTCCCATCGACAGATGTAAGTGATGTGCCTTTCTGACATGGTGGTAGGATTGGTTCCTCCCATGGTCAAATGTAAGTGTTGTGCCTCTCTGACATGGTGGTAGGATTGGTTCCTCCCATGGTTAGATGTAAGTGCTGTGCCTTTCTAACATGGTGACAAGATTGGTTCCTCCCATGGTCAGATGTAAGTGTTGTTCCTTTCTGACATATCTGACATAGTGTAAGATTGGTTCCTCCCATGATAAGATGTAAGTGCTGCACCTTTTTGACATGGTGGCAGGATTGGTTCCTCCCATGGTCAGATGTAAGTGTTGTTCCTTTCTGACATGGTGGCAGGATTGGTTCCTCATATGGTCAAATGTAAGTGTTGTTCCTTTCTAACATGGTGTTAGGATTTGTTCCTCCCATGGTCAGATGCAACTGCTATTCCTTTATGACATGGTGGTAGGATTGGTTCCTCCCATGGTCAGATATAAGTGTTGTTCCTTTCTCACATGGTTGTAGGATTGGTTCCTCCCATGGTCAGATACAAGTGTTGTGCCTTTTTGACATGGTGGCAAGATTGGTTCCTCCCATGGCCAGATATAAGTGTTGAAGATGTGAAGACCTACATGGAGGCTAGGCCTACATCCAACAAGGTTGGCTCTATAGAACTTCCTATGATGAGTAGAATTGAGAGATAACACCATTTGATCGAGATAGTAGAAGTAGTGATGATGATGATCCAACTTTGATCATGATCTAGTAATGAATACTTGTGTTGATGAACTGTGTCAAGAGAATACCTTCCTAGTTAAGAGGGAGTGTTGATGTACTTGTAACTTCAGAATGTATTCACTTGTATATTTTATATTTTGTTTCATTATACACCGATGGAGATGTTTGTTCCTTCAATCGAGAGAGTCATTAATATGATAAAGTCATGTAAAGTCATTGAGGTTAACCCTATGTTGTAAGTCGTGGTAATAGTCCCCACAATTGAGGGGCATTAGGGTTATTAGACTCTCTTAGAGAATTCGGCTCTATAGAGTAAATGTCAAGTGGAAAAAAAGTATAAATAGAGAGTGAGACTCTCTATTTGAAACACACACTCACTCAACTATAGCGCATAAGTAAGAGAAGAGGAGCTCGCACAAGTGAGAGAGAGAACAACTGTCGAAGATCATCTTTGTGTTTTTTTGGTTTTATTTTTGCTATTGGTGCTCATTCTATCTTTGAGGAAGTTGTGTGGTTTTATCCTTTATGGTTTCCCCGAGGAAAAATCTTTGTGTCTATTGTATCTTGTTATCATTGCTGTGCATGTTATTCTCTCAAATAAGATCCTAGATCATATTGATTAAATGATAAAAATATAACAACTTATACAAAAAAATGAACACCAATGCACCTTTCCCAAAGAGGAATATTGACACAAGTGTTCCTTCCCCAAAGAGGAGAATCAACACCAATGTGCCTTATCCAAAGAGTAGCACCCGTGTTCCTTCACCAAAGAGAAGCGGCAGTGCACTCCCACAAAATAGAAGCACTATAAAAAATAAATAGAACACTACGAACATAAAATATTTTTTCCACATGTACAAAAAACTTGTTAACCTACAAATAAAAGGAGGTGAAACCCTTATGGATATGCACCCATGCTGAACAAAAATGTATCATTTTATTTTCTAAACTATCCCTCATTTCTTATCCATATATTTTAAAGAAAAATTCTAAAATAAATCCACCATTAACCTACAAAATGGTGAAAAAACCCTTGAACTAACTGTTGGAGTGATTATCCAACCACACATCATTATTTAGCTTATTTTGCCTAATTTACCACTTCTCCTAAGTTCTTGACTTGAACATGTGACTGCATCATCAACAGGATCTCCTCCTTCAATTAGGGAGCCTAACTGAGTCTTCTCTTTCAATCGAGGAGACTATCTTAGACTCCTCCTTCAATCTAGGAGAAAATCTAGGTTGATCTGCATGACATATGCACCCCATTCAATTAAATGGAGGTTGTTTCACCTACTTTTTTGTTAAACTGGATCTGCAAAGGCACCTTCCTCATCAATTAGCCTATTTTTGGTTAATTTTCGTTAAATGGAGTGATTAAAGGTTCCTCAACCTCTTTTTGGTGACTCAATTTAGTGCATTTCATTTCATCTCACCTAATTGAATTTAGATAGGTGACCTCACCTACTTGTTGGAATGCGGTTGAGTTCTATTTAGCTAGACTCAGTCTAAAATGCCTCCGAGTCAGTTAGAGTCAATTAAGCTAGAGTTAAGTGGTTAACTGATGTGCCGAGTGGTGTTTAACTGACAAGTAAGCCACTCTCATGTAATCAATTCAAATGACCTCTCTGGGATTTAAATTGCATGGTTCTTTACGCCATTGTATTGAATTGTATCACTATTCTGTTAATGATAAGAAAATATACAACTACAACTCCTTCTTGCACTGTTTCATGTCATTTCTGAGTAAAATTGATTTGTGAAATCTATTGTAATTTTCTGTCTTGTTCCTTAGATTGTTGTGACTCCAATTTTATATGGTATCAGAGCCATGGTAGGACAAGGAAATTCTTCTACATGTTTCTTGCTATATCTATGAACAAATTTGAGCAAAGTTGCTCAAAATCATTCCAACTCTACTCAAAAAGTGGAGAGTTTACTGTTGGCAAGGGGTTGAGGCGAGTGACTTGCGCAGCGTTGAGGTAGCTATGCAAGTTCACATGGCACCGTGCAAGGGAAGAATGGCACCAAAAGTGGGAAAATAACCACTTTTGAATATTTTATATATATTTTGGACCAAGTTTGTTGCATTAGGTTAGTAGTGATTAGAAATTAGTTAATAGTGGACCCTTGATGTAAAGGCGTAATCCTATTTATAGATCCATTTTTGGGGATAAGGGGCATGATTTTGGGATCGCATGGAATCTGGAACACTCTATTGTATGGAGACTTTTCTGTCTTAACTGCAATTTTATCTGGGATTCTTTTTCATGCAATCTCCGGTTTTGGAGAAGGATTGTGTAATGTGGCATATTTGCGCAAGATTAATATATGATGTGATGAGTATGGTTCAATTCTTGTCTGTTGTCATAGATATGTTATGATGTGGCAGATTTTCTTTTGTTAGAATAATGCAATATGGTTTCTCTAGATCTGCTATGATGCCATGACTCTGCTTCTGTTATAATGATGTGATTTAGTTTCGCCCTATTATGTTAATGTGATTTGTTGGTTTTAAGTTGATGTAATATCTATTCCTGTAACTGTTTGATGAGCTATAATGTTCCATGATAATTGTTGTGGTACAATATGATGATAAGATAAGTTATGATCTCCCTCCATCGGATCCCCATATCCTCCTTCCCCAGTGTCAGAAACTCGGTTCTGACAGCTGTCCCTTGAACGCCTCGGGTGAGACCTCATATGCTCCATAGACATTACTCGGCAGGGTAAAATCTGTCCAGGTCAGTGCTCATGGAGATTGCACTACAGGACGTCGATAGAGTGGGAACCACTGTCGATGAAGCTTTGTTGGTGGGATTCACCAACAAATGGTTTCGTTCACGGGGTCGAGTTGCAAATAGGAT
This sequence comes from Pseudotsuga menziesii, assembly GCA_001517045.1. Lineage (NCBI taxonomy): Eukaryota > Viridiplantae > Streptophyta > Pinopsida > Pinales > Pinaceae > Pseudotsuga > Pseudotsuga menziesii. The sequence goes on along the minus strand of LPNX010046762.1, from coordinate 230,717 downwards.
GGGGATATGTTCTGGCATCCGACTCGATCAGAGATTGAGGGATGGTTTGATCAGAAGTTGTGGGAGTTTACTGAAACTAAAAACCAGATTCTGAAGTTGTCAACAAGCCAATGGTTGGATAGATATATCCACGTTGGTCCTCATGAATGGTACTTTTGTGAATTTCTTGTACTCTTGCATGAATGGTTGACAAATTTTGCTAAGCAGAAGATGAATTTCCAAGGAGGAGAGTCGACATCCTGGACCCCAGAATTGATCCAGGCACTATAGGAAATTAGCAACAAGGCATCGTGGGCAGACGAGGTATGGTTGGATAGTATCTTAGAGGGATACATCACTGAATTTGTTGTTGATACTAATAAATCTTTCAACGAAGCTGAAAGGGAATTTTTCAGTGGACCTCGTGGAAGGTTCTCATTGTCACTACAACTGTCAATTAAGAAGCTAGTCTGTGAAAAGGGTATCCTAAATATGGACCAAGAGTAGTGGACTCTAGTGTGAGGGGGATGTAGGCACTAGAACAAAAAGGGGGTAAATGCATAAGGAAATAAGGGGTAGATGGGCATGAGTTATGGTGAGAATATAAAGATCGTTGAAGAAACAAGTGGTTCGATGAGGGGAAAAGCAAGGTTTTGAGAAAAGAGGCAAAGGATGAGAGAAGGTCCTACTGAAGTCGAAGTGCAACACTGTGAAGAACAACCACATGAGACGAAGTGACCTTTCTGTGATGGCGAGGATATACAGGCCCAGGCTACACGCGAAAGAATGATAGGAATGAGCCCCAGTAGTAGCGTTTCTACTCCTCCGCACACTACTCCACACACTACTCCACCACACGGAAGGAATGCGCATTCCATGTCGACTTGTCCGACATGTCAACAATAGTCTAGTAATAGAACACCAGTAGGAGGAAGAAGATCTAGGATGGTGGGAGATGAGATGAAGTTGTCAATATTCAATGGAAATGGCACTGATGATCCAAAATAGTACTGGTTCTTATGTGAAGCAATCTGGACTGCTCAACAAACTATTGATGATGATGTCAAGAAAAGTTAGCTAGCCACTACCCTGAGGGGCCGTGCATTGGAATGGTTTATGCGATTCCGACATGGGTGCCTCAGGGAGGTACTGCAAAAACATTGGTTGAGATCAAGATAGGGCTATTTGAGAAATTAAAAATGTCGAAGTCCAAATCTCAGTACATTATTGAATTGAAAGAGATCAAACAATTCCCCAATGAAACAATTTGGGATTTTGATCAACGATTTAAGACATTGATGGCTTGGCTCATTTTTTAGATGAGCGATGTTTAGCACAAAGAATGGTTCATTGCAGTGCTTGTACTACATATTCAACAACCATTAATGTAGCAAAAGATTATGACATAGAGCGAGGATCTAGATACCGCGATGAAATTGGAAGCATCGCAAGTAGGAGAAACCGCCGTTGGAATGAATCGGATTCAGGCGCAGTTGGCCAATCTAATGCTATGGTTGCAAGACATCAAAAAGGCCAAGGAATATCACGATGATATTTGGTGTACCCATTGCCATGAAAGTGGACATACCAAGGAGATCTATCCGACATTTTGAAATTATTTGCTATCAGGAGCCCCTAATCCATTGAGTGGTGATGGTGCATCATGGTGGCGTATCTTCCAGGTCTATGGGCATCGACATGAGAATTGTGATTACATGAAGAAGATGGTTACCAAAGCAGATAGTTTGTACTGTACATTTTTTTGGTCAGTTAGACATGAAGACACAAACCGTCGCACTTATGATTTTCTCCAAGAAAGGACATACGATTCATACTTTGTGAAAAGGGAGGACCTCCAGACTACACAAGCACTACTACAAGTAGTGCAACCAGCAACACAGGTGCCATATACACCACCGCCTCCATTGCAGTTCGTCCCTGCGCAACCTTAACCACAATTCGTAGCACAGCCACAGTTTGCACCACAACTGCAAATAGTAGTACAACCACAGTATAGCTAGGAGCAATGACCATAGTATAATCAACCACAAGCTGCGCATTATGTTCAGCAGCTCCCAAACCCTCCCCAACAGTAGTTGGCTCAACCTTAGTTTCAATAAGGAGGAACCTGTGGGGGATTCCTTGGAGGCTTTAGGGGCCATGGTGGAGGCTTTGGTAGAGGAGGCAGCCGAGGTCAGAAATCCATTCAGTGTTATACATGTGGGGTATTTGGGCACTATCAGAGAGAATTTCCTCATGCGCAGTGTACATATTGTGTATCCAGTTATCATAATGTTGAAAATTGTCCTCAGTTGATCGCAAAATGGCAAGTTGGAAATATTCCCATGTTGCAGAACACCCAGAATCTGAAGGCCCCCTATGTTCCAGGTACAGAATTAGCCACCCCTGCAGGGTCATATCCCACCGCAGAATCAGACTTAGACTCAAAAACCACCCCAGGCTCAGAATATACCAATGAATCAATCGACGATTCAACCACTGAATCAACACCCACAGGGAGCTCAAACCCAAAATGTGAATAAAGGCCCGACAGTTGCAACAATCCATGCAGAACCAAGGATGAAGAATGTCGATGTCAGGATTGTCACTCATGCTGGCATAACTACTGGTGATGATGGACCACATCAACCTGTTCGGCTCGCTGGCAAGAAAAAAATTACATTTGATATTTCAACAGAAAATGACACTTTCTTTGAAGCAAAGACGGCGATTTGGGAGAATCCAAGTAAGTTTCCAATTATTGATATTCCTTATTCTTTTGATCCATCTGTAGAAGTAGGACCATCACGGAAACATGGCACTCTGCACAAGTTTTTTTAGAGTTTTATGATGCTAGCAAGGGACTTGAATGCCCTTGTCGAGCTTGAGACATTGTTGCACCTCCCGGATAAGGCAGTAAAGAATTCTGCTGTGAATTCCTGGCAAAAGAGGAAGACAGGTAAGGAAATGAGGATGAATATCCAGATTGGGGATTATGAGGTTGACTCGGTCATTTTAGACCTTGGATCTGACGTAAACATCCTGATGAAGAAAACCTATAAATCAATGGGGAATCCAACACTAGGATGGTCACCAGTACAACTACATTTAGCAAACTAGGTGAAGGCTCAGCCCATTGGTCATGTTTCAAAATTGGTTGTCGACATTGAAGGTATGAAAACACATGTTGACTTTGATGTGATAAAAGTTGTAGAAGATGGTGGTTCCTATCCAACACTACTAGGAATTGGGTGGGCTAATGATAGCATGGCAATAATCAACTTCAAAAACCAAGTTATGACATTTGAAAACCAAGATGTTAGGGTCATTACTCCTATGGACCCTCAGGAGGGACAACGATATATTGAACTAGTAAAGGATGAAGTCGGGAGAAGTTGGGATCATGCGTACAACATCTCCAAGGGATATGTCCATCCCACTATCGATGGAAAACTTGGATAGCATAGCAAAAGTTATGCGTCCTCAGACTTTGATGATACTCTAGAAAATTGGTAGAATCAGTTGCATGAGGTATCATTCAGAAAGTGTGGGTTGATTACACAGTCTCTCCAACATGTTGCAATGGAGACTGTCAAGTTTCCCATTTATGAAGGACTACCAGGACTCTATGAGTTCTTTCAAGAATTTGAACAAAAGGTTCTTGAATCGCAAAGAATATTGGCTCTTGACGTAGCACTGAAGGCTACTTTGGCTTGCTTGTGGGCGACACACAAATGGACGATCCATGACTAGGAGCAATGCTGTAGATTGATGAGGGTCCATTTTGGCAATATATAGGTCTACCATGTTGGGAGATATGATGGAAAAAATGACCCCACCAGTCATTTGATCGAATTTCATATCTTATGGACATTATGACCCAAGGATGAGTGGGTTCACGCTTTTGTTCATACCCTAGAATAAATTCCAAGATCCTGGTACGTAGCAGCAGAGTTGCACAGAACCATTACCACTTGGGAGGAGTTTTCAGTTTTATTTGTGTAGACGTTTAGCTTCCAAGACACCAATGCTAAGATATGTAATGCTCTACACATTGTTCGTGACATAGTACTAAAATTCACCCCTGTCGCATACCCGGTTGATCCCCATGCAAATTGCTACATCCAATCCATGATGATGTGCTACAACTTGTCCGGGGAACCTGAAGGTGACAACGAGCTACAGAATGTTAATATTCCAGAGTTCGAGGGAAGCTGTGGTGTGGCAGCTCCCAATATATCGATGGACTTGAAGAACCAGACACTGAGAATCCAAAAAGTTGACATTTGGACGACAGAAAATCCAAAATTTGCCAATATCGGGGACTATTGGGGTGAAGAGACGATAGCCAAAATCACAAATCGACTGCATGAATTCTAGGATCTGTTCCCAACGTGGTTTTCAAATATGAAGAGGATACTTGGTGACTTGGGAGAGATGAAGATTCCACTCAAGCCAGATGTAAAACTAGTCCACCAGAGGCTGTATAAACTGAACCCGCGATATAAGGATCGAATGAAAGATGAGATTGATAGGATGCTCGATGTTGGGATCATTGAACCAATAGAATAATCAGAATGGATAAGCCCGATGGTGGTCCAAGACAAGAAAACAAGAGAAATCTACATTTGTGTCAATCTATGAAAATTGAATGATGCATGTTTGCACGATCTGTTCCTGACCCCTTTTACAGATGAAGTCTTGGAAGGTGTAGGTGGCCAACAGGTATATTCCTTCACAAATGGCTTTTCCGACTACCACCAAATTCGGATCATGAAGGAGGATTTCCATATGACTACATTTCGTCATCGAGTGGGGTTGTTTCCAATATGCCGTTATGCCATTTGGGATGAAGAATGCACCTACCTTAATCTCCCACGTAGTTGTCACAGTATTTAAAGATTTTATTCAGAATTTCCTACAAGTATATATGGATGACTAGACCATCTATAGCTTGGTTAACAACCATCTAGACAATCTGCGATTAATGCTGGAATAGTGTCGGCAGCATCAGATTACATTGAATTCAAAAAAATGAATTTTATGTGCACCCTTTGGCATACTACTTGGGCACATCATATGTAAAGAAGGTATGTTGGTAGATCTGAAAAAGATTGCGCTGATCCTCAATTTACCACCACCAATGAATGTAAAGATGCTCTAAGCAACACTGGGACATACAGGCTACTATCGCAAGTTTATCAGGGGATATGTTGCGATTATCGCTCCCATGGAAAAGATGTTAAAGAAAGATGCTGCACTTGAATGGACTTTGAAATGTCAAGCAAGCTTCGAAACCCTGAAGACCAAGATGGCCTTTGCACCCATGCTCATTTTTCTTGATTGGAATAAAACATTCCATGTACATCTTGATGTCTCTTCTACTACGCTGGGGGTTGTTCTTGCGCATCCAGGAGAAGGCGACTTGAATCGTCCAATAGCATATGCCAGTAGAAAGTTATCATTTGCTGAATGGAATTATACTATGACTAAAAGGGAAGGCCTGGCGATGGTTTATGCTCTACAAAAGTTCAGGAACTATTCGTTGGGTGGACACTTTAAGATGTTCACTGATCATTCTTCTTTGCAATACCTATTAAATATTCCTGTGTTGGGGGGGAGAATCTGTAGGTGGTTTCTTTTGTTCCATAAGTTTGATTTTGAAATAGTGGTAAATCTAGGATGGTTGAATACTGGCCTGGATAATCTGTCACGTATTGAGAATGGTGAAGAACTAACCAATATCGATGATGGCTTTCCCGATGCACAATTGTTTTGAGTTGAAGTTGTAGATGATTACTATGCACCAATTGTTCAATTTTTATCTACTGGTATCGCCCTAGCAGACATGTTGATTATCCAAAAGAAGCAACTGGTCGTAAAAGCGTCTGATTTTTAACTCATTGCAGGTCAGCTCTATAAAGTTGGACTGGATGAAATATTGCGACAGTGTGTTTTACCGCATGAGCAGGGTCCCATTCTAGAGGAAGCACACACAGGTGTTGCAGGATGTCACTACGGAGGTCACGCCACTGCCCAGAAGGTGATAGGTGCTGGGATATGGTGGCTTATATTTCATAATGATTCCATAGGCTATGTAAGGAGCTGTGATGTCTTCCAACAGGTTGGTAAACCATCGCGGAGGGACAAGATGTCGTTGGTGCCGCAGGTGACTCTGCAACCATTTGATAAATGGGTTGTTGAATTTGTGGGTTCTATCAATTCGCTAGGTAAGCGTACTGGCACCTATTATATTATTACTACAACTGACTACCTGACTCGGTGGGTGGAGGCTGCACCAATCATTGATTGTACCGCTATGACAGCAGCACAGTTTATTTTTTAGAACATTGTGTCGCGCTTTGGGTGTCCTATTGATGAGTGACCAAGGCAGTCACTTTGTCAACCAAACAGTAAAAGCACTGACCAAGGAACTCCAGATTCAACATAAGAGAAGTACTCCGTACCATCCACAGGAAAATAGGTAAGTGCACTGGCGCCTGTTATATTATTACTACAACTGACTACCTGACTCAGTGGGCAGAGGCTACACCAGTCATTGATTGTACCACTGTGACAGCAGCACGGTTTATTTTTTAGAACACTGTGTCACGCTTTGGGTGTCCTATTGATGAGTGACCAAGGAAGTCACTTTGTCAACCAAACAGTAAAAGCACTGACCCAGGAACTCCAAATTCAACATAAGAGAAGTACTCCATACCATCCACAGGCAAATGGTACTGTTGAGGCCTTCAACAAAATTTTGGAGACAGCGATGACCAAGGTATGTAACACTAACCGTGATGACTGGGATCTAAAAATTCCTACAATTATATGGGCCTATCGCACTACCTACAAATGGCTAATCAGTCAGAATCCATTTAAGTTGGTTTATGGACAAGAGGCAGTCATGCCTATGGAGTACATCATTCCTAGCTTGCGCATTTTCGCAGCGACGGGCATGGCTGATGCAGAGGCATTAGAATAATGTATTGTGTAGTTGATTCAGCTCGAAAAGGATCATCTCATTACAGGCTTCCAGCAACAGGTTGTGAAGGATCGACATAAGGAATGGCATGATCGCCATATTAAGCACAAACATTTCGCGAGAGGATATTTGGTGCTGTTATATGATAGTAAGTTTATCAAGCATCCAGGTAAGTTACAAATGCACTGGTTAGGTCCCTATCTTGTTCAGTCTATTACCTCTAGTGGCACTGTGCAGTTACAATAGCTATATGGCACAATGTTTCCAAAGCACATCAACAGGAGTTGCTTAAAGCCCTATAGAATGGGGCTAGCGATGCACACCACCTGTAGTATTGAGGATTTCAAAAAAAAAAAAGAGGATTTTCGTTCAACAGCACAAGGCATGCTCCGAGCACGAGGCTGCACAAGGATGAAGTTGTTAGCAGTAGTTGGTCGACCATTCCTGACAGTTGCAGAACTATGGGGTGGTCAAATCAGGTAATAAATGCAGGTAGTTAAACTAGTTGGCTGGCGGCGCTTGTTGAAGCGACCTGCATTAATGTGTGATCTGACCATTAGAATCATAAGATTGATGGTGGATTTGGTGTCATTAATACCCGATTTGAAAATAATGGTGAATTTAGATTTGGTAATGATGGATTTGGAATTAGAAGTGGCTATAAAACATCACGCGGGATGCGTCGGATGGTATTATTCAGTTGCGAGAGCAGCAGTAGAAGGTGAATTTGGTGCAAAGTACTGAGTAAAGTGTTGCATGAAGTATAATTTGAGATGTTGAGAGTTTCTTTTGATTTTGTGGGGTAAGGGATGCTGAGCGGCCTTGGTGCTATTGAAATTTCGAGTGAGTACGAGTCCCCCATTCATCCCATAGCTGTAGAAGAGGAAGTTATGAGTATACCAGTGGGTTCATTGTCCATTATGAAGCAGAAACAATAGGCTTAGAGACCCAATTCGACACCCCCAGAGAAGTGGCAAACTCGCACATCTGTGCGAATACAGGGAGAAGGCACTGCCCAGATTGGGCCGTCGAGCTCAGGAGATATTGAGTCCATGGTACCTCTGGGTGTCTCAGTGCATGATATTTTGGGATACGTCACTCCTACGTGTTCGGGCACCAAGCCACGACAATCGTTGAAGAATCAGAAGTACCCACCCAAGATGTCAGCGCTGCTAGAAGGGATGACCTACTTAGTCGATATCCTCCTTGCGATGATCAGGCTCAAGTTCGATGATCATGAATTGCTTTTTCTTAAATATGTCCATGATGATCCCTACAAATCTATCCCTACAGTGCCTGGTGGCCCCATTCAGCGAGTTTCGAAACCATGGGCCAGTGGCTTAGAGAAATCTAGGTTGTTGGGGCTCATCAATATGCCCCATTTTGTCCATTTGAATGAAGCACATGCATGTGTAAATAAACTATTGGAGTGCTTCCACAGAGGGATTCTTTGGTTGGATACACCGATCCCTGTCACTGACGACTTGATTGCCAACATTACTGGGTTTCCTATGGCTAGGGGGGACCTGGCGCAATATATTCATGGACGTGATACGGATAAGCGACTTGCAAAGCAGTTGAAGGACTGCTTTGGTTTACAATGTGATGGTCGTCCATACCGCATTGACAGCATTAACTCGCAAGCAGTGCGCATTGGTACCAGAATTCTGGCCAACAAGGTTGTTCATGGTAATCCACCCTTACAATGCAATTTCGGTGCTGTCTATTGTGCCCAGAAATGTACTGAGGGGGTTCAGATGAATTGGTCTTTATTTTTGTTGAATCAGTTGCTTGAAGATGCACTCGCTGCTTAGAACAGGTGGTCCTTTTCTTACAGTTTCCTTTTGATTCTCATCGCCCTGTTTCTTGGATGGAACTGGAGGAATACCAGCCAATAACGGTTGAGGTAGCCAAGGTTTGCCACAGTTCCCACTATCAAAAATTATGGTGGGTTGAAGAACCCATCCACCAAATAGAATGCACTATTCATTTTTGGATCTATTGGGAGGCACTGCAAGCGGCCACTGTCACTGTTCCGAGAGTTTCTCCCTACACTGTGGCCAAGTATTAGCGGATACTTCAATTTGATATTGGACCCCACTCCATTCATATTTAGGCCAGGTGGGATCAAATAGTGGATACCATTGCCTTATTATATTACCACAAAATATTTGGATGCAATTGTGCAAGAATGGCTGAGCGACTGGTGCATCCCAGTGAGTTAATAGGAGTTAGATAAGGGGATACCCCTAGAGGTCCATGTAGACCCTTCCTCACCAAAATTGAGTGCCCATGACTCTAACAATGAATCATCAATGGATATTGAATATGCAGCACAACAAATGCAAGAGGAGACTCACACCAAATGGCGTTAGGAGTATGAGGCCGACAACGGTACCGAATCTAAGTTGGAAGACCAATTGCAGCAGCTTATCAAGGCTATCATGGTTCATCTACGGCTATGAATATGAATATACAGGAATCCAACCATGAAGAATTTGGTTCGGTAAGAAATATACTAGAGTCCATTTTTTATATTGTTTCCAAGAAACCATCGGCAAAACCTATGTTGTAGGACAACCCGTCGATCAGCACTGAGCCTTGGGTTCGTAACATGCAAGTTCCCACGACTGCGATCAACGATGGAAATGAGGAATTTCATTAGCAGCTGTATCTGATCCAAAGAGTGACTTTGGACCTGAATAAGTTGTTTGCTACATAATTGGTTGAGTTGCAGCATGGTGTCGTGCTAGAGTTGGTGGCACGACAAAAGGAATTGACTACGGGCTGTATTGAGGCCTGGGATACTGCTGAGAAGCTGAAGAAGGATACAACAGAGCTGCACCAGGTTCATGTGCAGTTGGCAGAGGAGAAGTTACAAGAAATCAACCAGCTGAAGGCGACACAGGCTGAGCTACAACAGAAAGCTGTTGAGGAAGTTACGAATCTCAAGAAGGCACAAGACCGCCTGACTGTGGAACAACCATAGATGTGTGCACAGTGTAGCAAAATGGAGCAGGCTATCTCTGATGCCTGCTAGAAAATTTTTGACAACACCGCTGTACTCACCCCAGTCAAAAAGGCCCAGTGATTGGGGAAAACCTTGGTTTAACTTCAGGACCATAACTTGCTGCTTCAGGTTTAAGTACAACCCACTACACCGCAGAAGTAGGTTGCGGAGCACGAGGCCTCCATTGAGGAAATTTCCACTTAGTTTGGCAACATGGAGCAAGAGGCCAAAACTATTATGGAGGAGCCCACGCAGTTCTAGCAGAGTATTGTTCAGGATGAGCAACTGGATCAAGTAACTGTGCAGGTGCAAGAGGCAAAGGGCCAATTGACAACCATGAAGTTAGCATTGAATGCCATGCCGCTGATGGTGCAGATCACCCAGGCCGCCGAACTGAAGGACCTCCAGCAGCGAGCTGCCTGTTCCCAAGAATGACAACAAAAGTGCCATAAGCAACTTGATGAATTCCAAGGTATTGGCATCCAGTTGGCAGTTAATACTGTCGCTACACTTTAGGCTATTCAAGAGAGTCAACAAATAGTTGACAGTAAGGATAGCTGGGAGAAATCGGTCCAGCAAATGGTGACTAATTGTCAGAATACTGCTGCTAAAGTCCATCTCCAAGTTCAGGAAATTGCGCAACAGTTTGCAGATTTTAAGGACTAGACTTCGGCAGACACCCTATCAACTTGACGTGGATTGAGGACGAGCCACAAACCTATGTTGGGGTCCTGTTGGCAAGGGGTTGGGGTGAGTGACCTGCGCAGCGTCGCAGTATCTACGCAAGTTCATGTGGCACCATGCAGGGAAGAACGGCGTGAGAAGTGGGAAAATAACTGCTTTTGAATATTTTATATATATATTGGACCAAGTTTGTTGCATTAGGTCATTAGCGGTTAGAAATTAGTTAATAGTGGACCCTTGATGTAAAGGCGTAAGCCTATTTATATATCTATTTTTGGGGATGAGGGGCATGATTTTGGGATCGCATGGAATCTAGTGCACTCTATTGTATGGAGACTTTTCTGTCTTGACTACGATTTTATCTAGGATTATTTTTTATGCAGTCTCTGGTTTTGGAGAAGGATTGTGTAATGTGGCATATTTGTGCAAGATTAATATATGATGTGATGAGTATGGTTCGATTCTTGTCTGTTGTCATAGATCTGTTATGATGTGGAAGCTCTGCTTTTGTTACGATAATGCAATATGGTTTCTCCAGATCTGCTATGATGCCATGACTCTAGTTCTGTTATAATGATGTGATTTAGTTTCTCTCTGCTATGTTAATGCGATCCATTGGTTTTAAGTTGATGTAATCTCTATTCTTGTAATTGTTTGATGCACTATGATGTTCCATGATAATTGTTGTGGTACAATATGATTATCGGATAAGTTATGATCTCCCTCCGTCAGATCTCCATAACCTCCTTCCCCACTATCAGAAACTCAGTTATGACAGCTATCCCTTGAACGCCTTGGGTGAGACATCATCTGCTCCACAAACATTTTTGGGCAAGGTAAAACCTGTCCGAGCTAGTGCTCAGGGAGATTGCGCTGCAGGACATCGACAGAGTGGGAACCCCTTTCGACGAAGCTTTGTTGGTGGGCTTTGCCAACATTTACCACATAATTTATGGATAATCTAGCACCTGGTTGATCAATATTGCTTGATTGACTAATCCAAGTGTGAAGAAAACTCCAAAAGTGCAGGTTGTTCGACCTTATTTTGTTTATTTTGTGTGATTGCAGGAATCTCAAGCACTTCCATTGCATTCACTATAGCTGCACAATGGACTCTTCTTCAAGCATTCTTCTCATCCCTTTCAACTATCATCAGTGTAAAGAGGATATTGAGATATAATTGTGCTCCAAAGGACTCTACAGATTCACTATGGATACAGAGAAATAGTAGAATGCATTAGCGGAGAAAACAAAATATTGGAACAAACTTGATGAAGCATATGGCTTTTTGTGCCTCTCCATTTCAAGGGATCTTCTTTTCCACCTTACTCAATTTAAGACTCTCGACTAAATATGGGAACAACTTGCTACTATTTTTGATAAGAAAGATGATTTGAGAATTTATCAGTTCGAGAATGAACTGATATCTCTAAATATAGGAAATTTTGATACCATGAATGAATTCTTTATTAAGTTTAAGAAAAATTTTCTCCAATTGAAGAAATGTGAAGTTGAGAAGGAATATGATCAATTCATCCTTGCTATCCTTTCAACACTTGGACAAGACTACTCTATTTTTGCATCTACCTTCCATACCGGAAAGCTTACAATTCCAAATTGGAAGATGTCGACCTTGAATGCATTCATTGAGTCTCTCACCAATGAGCATGATAAACTTGTTCAAATTCTCATCTTGAGATACTCTAAAGATCAAGATTTATTTTCTAGAGGACCCAAGGCTTCGAATGTTAAAGAAAAGAAAAATAAAGAGAAGAAAATTTTTGACTCTCCCAAGTAGAAGGATAAAAACCAGCAGTTGGATGAGCCATCAAGCTCAAGGAAGAACAAGAAAAAGGGAAAATAAAAGACAAAGTGCTCTTACTGTGGAAGAGGATTTCATCTTGAAATCTCTTGCATGAAGATACAAATTGATCAAATGGCCCTTCTCCTAGAGAAAAACAATATTACTCTTCCAGAAGGTGCAAGGAAGAAAAAAGTTGAAGATCAGAGTAATCATCCTGAAAGAGGACATGCTCTCATGGCTAATGTTTTGAAGCATAGATATCTACTCACTGAATCCAGTGCTTCAAATCATATGGTTGCATGAAAGGATTCTTTCTCATCACTATATTCCAACAACTACATCTCCATTCACATGGGAGATGACTCTCAAATATCATAAAAAGGAAAAGGTACTGTCCAACTAGAACAAGGAAGCTTAAAAAATGTTCTATATGTGCTCTCTTTAGCTTCAAATTTGTTGTTTGTATATCAAATGAAAAACACTAGTTTGCATAAAAGAGTTAAATTCATCCCAAATGATTCTGATATATCAAAGATAGCATCTGGAAAACTCATTGTTGTAGGGAAAGTAAATCACACTCCTAAGACCTATGGGTTTCCTAACTTTGTGCATGATTCAAAGCCATCTTCCCTTTTGAATCATGGGAATAAGATCCACCAACTGTGGCATGAAAGGTTTGGACACCTAAACTACAAATATTTTTAGCTACTACAAAAGGATTCCATGTTGGAAGGCCTTCTAGTAATCAAATCCTCAAAAGGGATCTATAAGGGATGCATAGCCGACAAGCATCCTGAGCATAAGTTTGATCGGGGAAAAACAAGAACAGCTACATGTATTTTGGGGCTGATCCATTATGATATTAGCGGTCCAATTATAAAACCTCCATGAGTGGTTCAAGGTATGTGCTTACTTTCATAGATGACCTTTCAATATTTACATGGGTCTACTTTCTCAAAAAGAAGTCGAAAGTTCTTGAACAATTCATAGATTTAAAAGCTATGCTACTGGTAGAAATATCAATTATCTCAGATATAATAATGGAGGTGAGTACATCAAATCATATCTGCTTCAAATTTGTTCTCAAAGTGGAATCAATATTTATCACAACGTTCCTTACACACCTCAGCAGAATGGTGTAGCGGAAAGGAAAAATCAGGTACTGAAAGAAATGACAACTTGTATGCTTAAGTCTAAGGATTTGGCTACAAATATTTGGGCTGAAGACATGAATGTTTCTTCCTACATTCAGAATATGTTTCCACATTCATTCATGAAAGTAAAAACACCTTTCCAAGCATACTTTGTTCACAAACACGATGTGTCCAATTTCAGAGTTTTTGGGGCCACTGCTTGGGCTCAAATTCCACTACATAAGAGAAAGTCTTTGCAACCGCAGAGTGTTGAGTGCATATTCATTGGGTATCCTAAGGAATCAAAGGGATACAAACTATTGAATATCATAACTAAAAATATACTCATAGAGAGAAGTATCCGCTTCAAAGAACCTCTCCAAGATTTGAGACTAGTTGAGGAAGAAGCTGTTGGAATTCCCTCTCTTTCTGCTGAAGATTGTAAAGATGAAAATGAAAGTGTGAGCTCTGATATTTCATATCTTATGTATGATATCAATGAGCATGAAATATCAGGTTCTCAATCAGATCTGAATGATCCCACTCATCTACCAAAATGGGCTGAAAAGACTCTCTCCTCTACTGGGTTAAATGTTGGAAATACTTATCCAAGGAGAACTCAATCATATTTTCAAAGAGAATGTATTTCTCTTTCTTGAAATGATTCTTTGATTTATGAGAAGTGATACATCAGTATTATATCTGATCCTAATCGATATTACAATGCTCAGAATGATCCTCGATGGCAAGCTGCAATGGATGAAGAGTTCAACTCTCTCTGGAAAAATGCAACCTGGGAGCTAGTTTCCCTTCCACCTGGGAGGAAACTTTTTCAAAGAAAATGGGTCTATTGGAAAAAAAATTCTGCATATGGATCAAACTGAAAATATCAAGCACGACTGGTAGCAAAAGTATTCACTCAATTCCAAGGAGTGGACTACACTGAGACCTTTGCACCGGTGGCAAAAATGGATTCTATACGGCTAGTCTTAGCCATTTCTACATCCAAGCATTGGGAGGTGCACCATATGGATGTAAAAAGTGATTTCCTTCATTCATACCTACAAGAAGAGATCGACATGAAGCATCCCGAAGTGTACACATCAGATCCTTCATTAGCTTATAAGCTGTAGAAATCCTTGTGTGGCTTAAAACAGGCCCCAAGATCTTGGTACGCTAAAATGGATTCTTTTCTGCTATCACAGAACTTTGAAAGATGTAAGTCTAATCCAAATGTTTAATTGTAGAAATATGAAGGTAATTTTCTAATTAGATTTATGTATGTTGATGATCTATTAATCACAACACCCTTGCTTTAATCAACTTTATAAAACTACTTTACAAGAAGCTTTTGAGATGAGTGATATAGGCTTGCTAAGGCGGTTTTTGGGCTAGAAATAACTAAAGATTTTGATGGGATTATGGTGTCACAATTCAAATATTATTCAGAAATGTTAATAAGGCTCAATATGGCTGATTTTAAGACAACACCTTTCCCATTCATCTTAGGAATCAGTCTTGAAGAGGTAAATACTACTCCACAGGTGGATTCTACTCTCTACTGTCAGTTGACTGGAAGACTTCTCTGCTTGACACATTCAAAGTCTGAAATTTGTTATGCCATGAATGTTGTATCAAGGTATATGAAGAAGCCTTATGAATCATTGGAGGACATCCAAGAGGATTCTGCAGTACTTTCATGGTAGTAGAACCTATGGCATTCACTATTCTATTGAATCTAAACTAGACTTGGTAGGATTCATATATTCTGATTGGGCAAGAGATAACATATATTATAAGTCTACTTTCATATATGTTTTCATGTTTGGTGGTGGGCCTATTTTCTGGTCAAGAAAAAAACAAGTTGTCATTTCCCTTTATTCAATAGAGGCAGAGTACAGTGGAGTGGTCAATGCATACAAGCAGTTTGGCTGCAAGGTATTTTGGTCAAGTTTGACATTGGTATCACTTTATCTACTGCCATTTTTTGTGACAATCAAAGTGCTATCAAGATCTCGATAGATTCTATTAAGAGATAGAGTACCAAACACATCGAGATCCATATGCACTACATTAGAGAACTTGTGCATGACAGAACAATTGCTCTACAATATTGCCCCATAGATGAGAAAATTGTAGACATTTTCACCAAGATATTCACTAAGAAAAAGTTCACTTACCTCCATTCACTATTGCAGGTGAGTTCCATCATGGTGAATTCAGATTAATTCTTTAGTGTTCAGTTTGAGGGGGGCTTTCTTTCCCATAATATTTTTCCTCTTTTCCACATGAATTTAGCTTAAGGGGGGTGTTGGATTTATTATCCAACCACACATCATTATTTGGCTTATTTGGCCTAATTTACCACTTATACTAAGTTCTTGATTCGAGTATGTGACTGCATCATCAACTGGATCTCCTCCTTCAATTAGGGAGCCTAACTGAGTCTTCTCCTTCAATCAGAGATAGTAACTGAGCCTCCTCCTTCAATCTAGGAGAAAATTTGGGCTTATCTACATGACATATGCACCCAATTCAGTTAACTTAAAGTTTTTTCAACTACCTTTCAATTAAACTGGAGCTGCAAAGGTGTCTTCCTCATCAAATAGCCATTTTTTGTTAATTTTAGTTAACTGGAGTGATTAAAGGTGCCTCCACCTACTTTTGGTGACTCAGTTCAGTGCAGTTCTATTCATTTCACCTACATGAAGTCAGATAGGTTCCCTCACCTACTTTTTGGCATGCAATTGAGTTCTATTCAGTTAGACTCGGTCTAAACTGCCTCCAAGTCAATTAGAGTCAATTAAGTTGGAGTTAAGTGGTTAACTGATGTGTCAAGTACTGTTTAACTGACAAGTAAGCCACTCTTATGTAATCAATTTGAATTACCTCTCCGGGATTCGAATTGCATGGCTCTTTATGCCATCATATTGCATTATATCACTACTTCTATTAATGATAAGAAAATATACAGCTGCAACTTCTTCTTGCACTGTTTCATGTCATTCTAAGAAAAATTGATTTGTGAAATATATTGTAAGTTTCTTCCTTGTTGTGACTCCAATTTTATACCAACAAAATGAACAACAAAAACAAACAAGAAATTAGGAACAATAGTGAGAAATGCAAACTAATTGAAATACAATAGTCAATGGGAAGAAATAAAACTATGAATATGGCAAAAATAGTTTATTGGCTGCAATACTATTCGCCTTCCTCTTCTCTCTTGTAGAACCATGTGAAATGAAGAAATGAAACAAACTCTCTTTTCTCCACTGATGATTCTTAAGACATTTTTCCCACTTATTTCAAAAGTTCTAAAAAATATGCTTCTTTCAGCAAGTAGGAAAACCCATATATTTTGGTGTAAACCCCTAAAATAATTCCACCATTAAGTTTCAAAATAGAGGAAATACCCTCAAACCAATAAAAACAAACAACAAAGCCAAATAAAAAAATTAGGAATGATAGTGAGAAATTGAAAATTGTATAAATAAAATAGATAATGGGAATAAATGAAACAATGTAGAGGGAAAATATTGGTTGCTTATATGCAATGCTCTTTCTCTTCCTCTTTTCTCTGGTGGACTCATTTGAAATGACTAAATAAAACAAAACCTCTTTTTTCCCTCTTTTTAAGACATTTTCCTTCTTATTTAAAATGTTTAAAAATTCCCAGGTTTTTCAATAAGTTTAAAAAATTACTTATTGTTCGATGCTTTTGTTTATCAGAAGCACTAGTGCACCAATATCATAAAAGGAGCATTGGTGTGTCTTCACCAAAGAGGAGAACCGACACTAGTGTGCCTTGACGAAAGAGGAGCATTGGCATCAGTGCACCTTAACCAAAGAGGAGCATCGATGTTCCATTTCAAAATAGGAGCACTGATGCTTTTTTGGCCAAAATAATATTGGTGTACATAATAGGGTCTTGTTTTTATTTCCTGGTGAAATGATGGGGACCATCATTTATTAAGGATGGAGGATTGATTCGAATCTTGTGGGAGAGTATAGTCTAATTTTGGATGTGCACTTCAACCAAATAAGAGCACTGATGCACCTTCACCAAATAAGAGCACCGATGCTCTTTTGGCCAAAACCACACCGGTTCACATGGGTCATGGAGCACCAACACACATGTAGTAAAGAAGCTTCGATGCACTTATACCAAAGATGGGAACCAATGCACCCTAGCCAACAATCTATACAAAAGAGGAGCACCAATGACAAAAACAATTTCTCGTGTACACAAACCTTGTGAACATACAAATAAAGGGAGGTGATTTAATAAATACATTATTATTAAAATGTAGTTATATAATAACTTTGATTTTTAATATTCCAAGTATTAGTTCGTACCCTTGTTTATTAATGAATCTCTTATTTACAATTTAAAAAAGAAATACTTTCCTAATATAATACAAAATTATAATTTTGGTTGTTTAAAATAAAATTTTATAGTTAAAAGCATATGAAATAAGACATTATCAATAAACAAAAAAATATTATAAAAAAAATTATAATAATCTATATTGACTTGTTAAGCATTACAATTTATTGTCACAGACCACTGGTGCGCCTGCAATAAAGAAGCATCAATGCAGTTATACCAAAGATGAACATTGGTCCACCTTAACTAACAATGAGCATCGATGTGCCCATACGAAGAGGAGCACTGATGACAAAAACAATATGTCTTTTACAAAAACCTTGTGAACATGCAAATAAAGGGAGGTGATTTAATAAATACATGATTATTGAAATGTAGTGATATAATAAATTTGATTTTGAATATTCCAAGTATTCGTTTTTACCCTTGTTTATTAATGAATCTCTTATTCACAATTTAAAAATGAAATACTTGCCAAATATTAAAAAAAATATAATTTTGATTGCTTGAATTTTAAATTTATTGTTAAAAGCATATGAAGTAAAACATTATCAATAAGCACAAAAATAATATTATGAAAATGTACAATAATTTACATTTGTAGTAATGGTGATGAAATTGTCCATACAAATCCATGGTGAGTGTCAAACCACTCTATTTACTATGTAATGAGGGGATTTATTGTAATTACAAAACCACTCAATTGTTACATGAAAAATGTTTGATGAGAACTCTCCAAAACCACTCATCCACGAGAGATAATATGACTAATGTGGAAAATAAAATCTCTCAAACCAAAGAAGAGCACTATTGTACCCACACCTTAATACATGACGACCAGTGCACTTATTTAAAAAATGAGCACCAGTGCACCTTCCCTAAAGAGGAGCACCGACATCGGTATGGCTTAACCAAAGAGTAGCATCAACACACCTTCATCAAAGAGAAGAATTGGTGCGTTCATACAGAATAGGAGCACCACCAACTAAAAATAGAATGATCTGAACAAAAAATAGTTTTCCACACGTACATAAACCTTGTTAATTGCAAATAAAAGGAGGTGAAAACTCCTATGAATATGCACCCATGTTGCACAAAATGTATAATTTTCCTTGATAAACTTTTCCCTCATTTTCTATCCATATATCCATATATTTTGAAGAAAAATCCTAAAATAAATCCACCATTAGCCTACGAAATGGAGGGAAAACCCTTGAACCAAGAAAAAGAAAAAAAAGAAATTAGGAACAATAGTACAAAATGCAAAGTAATAGAACTAAAATAGATAAAATGGAAAGAAATAAAACAATGAAGAGGGGAAAATGGTTTTTTGGATACAATGTACTCTTCCTCTTCCTTTTCTCTCTTGTATAACCATGTGAAATGAAGAAATTAAATGAACCCTCTCTTTCCCCCTATTCTTAAGACATTTTCCTTGCTTATTTCAAAAATTTAAAAATTCTCCTTCTTTCAATAAGTGAGGAAAACCCATATAATTTGATGTAAAACTCTAAAATAAGTCCATCGTTAACTTGTAAAATAGAGGAAGAACCCTCAAACTAACAAAAGCAAACAACAAAACCAAATAATAAATTAGAAATAATAGTGAGAAATGCAAAATAGTGTAAATAAAATAGATAATGGGACAAAATGAAACAATGAAGAGGGAAATTATTGGTTGCTTGGTTGTAATACTCTTTCTCTTTATCTTCTCTTTGGTGGAACCATGTGAAATAGAAAATGAAACAAAACCTCTTTTTTCGTGTTTTTAAGACATTTTTTGGCTTCTTTAAAATGTTTAAAAATTCATTTTCTTTTCAATAATTTTCCAAAAAAATTATTATTGTTTGATACTTTTGTTTATCAGAAGCACCAGTGCACCCAGACTGTAAAAGGAGTAATGGTGTTCCTTCACCAAAGAGGATCACTAACACAAGTATTCCTTGACCAAAGAGGAGCATCGGTGCACCATTTCAAAAGTGGAGAACCATTGTTTTTTTTAGGAAAAATAATATTTATGTACATAATAGGGTCTTGTTTTTCATTCCCGGTGAAATGATGGGAAGCATCATTTAATAAGAGGGGGGATTAATCCAAATCGTAGGGGAAATATAATCTAAGTTTGGATGTGCACTTCAATCAAAGACAAGCACCAAAACTAGTGTACCTTCACCAAAGAGGAGCACTGGCACCGATGCACCTTCACCAAAGAAGAGCATCAATGCACCTTAACCAATAATGAGCATTGGTGTGACCATACCAAAGAGGAGAACCGATGACATAAAACAATTTGTTGTGTATAGAAACCTTGTGAATGTGCAAATAAAGGGAAGTGAATTAATAAATATATTATTATTAAAAATTGTGATATAATAAATTTGATAGGAATATTCCAAGTCTCAATTCTTAACCTTATTCATTAATGAATCTCTTATTTACATTTTAAAAATGAAATGCATTCCTAATATTAAATAAAAATTATAATTTTGAT
>LPNX010046762.1:167073-192968 GCA_001517045.1 Pseudotsuga menziesii | reverse complement strand
TATATATAATGAATGTATACTAATTTAGTAATAGAGTTTGAAATTGGGAAAGTTAGTGAGTGAAAATACTATCAAAATACGTTTTTTTTAATTAAAAATTATATTACAAACTTTTTTAGAGTCTAATATTATCATGATATAAGTTTAAAATTTTAAGATTTGGGTTGGAAAAGGTGTATTTTTTTTAGGTATTATTTTGACAAAATTTGATTGAAATTTATAAAAAATTAGGTTATAGGTGCTATAACCCACGGTTATAGTTGGACAGTTCTCGAATTTTGGGTGTATGCTAAGTTTTTTAGGGTGCTGAATTTATTTTTACTATCAAAATTGCAACTAAAAGACACTTACATTTAAATTTTGCAAAATAAAAAAAGTTGGATTTCAAGGAAAAAATGGAAGTCTTTAAATTGTCCACAGGTGTCGTCTATAGCTCCTTCGTGTTTCAACACTTGTACTGTTAGAGTTTACTAATT
This sequence comes from Pseudotsuga menziesii, assembly GCA_001517045.1. Classification (NCBI taxonomy): domain Eukaryota; kingdom Viridiplantae; phylum Streptophyta; class Pinopsida; order Pinales; family Pinaceae; genus Pseudotsuga; species Pseudotsuga menziesii. The sequence continues at coordinate 192,492 of LPNX010046762.1, read as the reverse complement.
CTCATCGCAACAATCCCACTTTCCTGGCTAAGATGCTTTTTATTATACTTCAACAATCCACTTTCTCAAACATCACATAAAAAGACACTTACGAATGTATAATAATCTTATAAGAGTAACATCTTGAAGCGATGCTTAAAGATAAGTTATTCATGTATGGAACCAATGACTATATGTGGAATTCCTATTATATATTACAAAGTGAACACCTTGATGTTATTTTGTGGCTTGTCAGCTATAACTTAATGCATATTTAAGTTGATAATGATTTGCTCTTTTGCCTTATCATGTTATTTTTGTACACTATTTTAGTTTCTCCTGAGAAGTCAAGGTTCTCTCTATTATAATCCTTTTCAAGGAACTATTTCAGAAATGCTTCTCACCATATTTATTTTGAAAAGTCAAGTAGTAAAGACATCATATATCCAAATCACCATGTATTCCCTTCTATTCTATATAGATGGTCATGGCTTTACAAGAAAGACATCATATCCAAATCACCACGTATTCCCTTCTATTCTATATAGATGGTCATGGCTTTACAAGATAAGCCTCCTTGGAGTTTCCTAAAGAGAAACCGTACTTGATAAGCCATAGATTAATATAACATGACAAAAGCCGTGGTACCATCTTGTTTCTGATCTTTTCTAAAAGCGTCCATCATAAATTCCCACCATGAAAATGATATTGAGAAAATTCCCACAAATAGTTTATACATTAGAGGAAATTCTCCCGTGAATACATACCTTTAAAATAGCTTTTAAAGATGTCCGTTTTATCAAGGAGATCGGAAATTCATGGCCTCGAAGGCCTATTGTTCCAAGGTTACCCGCCACATAAAGCAGTTCATATCATAACTTAGTGAGTCTGCATACCTGAATCTTTTAGTGCTTCTCGTAGTTGGCAATGGTGTGTAACGTGTGGAACTACATGAATTATTATTATCAAATCTTCATGACTTCAAATGACCAGGTTATCACGGAACCTATAGACTGTTGCGAGTATTTTTACGGGTATGTTGTAATCCTCAACACTCAAATCCTTTTAATTTTATAACAGCATGAATGCCTACTGCGTGCAGGTCAAAACCGATTTCGTTTGGCCCCTACAACGCCATACCCTTCGACGTGCGAGAGAACATGAAGACATAGAAGTAACTTTGTAAGGATCGCATGTGTTCCTTTATTCGATGTTCATTTCCATCTATCAAATGGATTATAATCATAACCATAATTATTAATGTCTGATCTGTTTCTTTGAGCATAAACCAGTTTTGCAACGGAAGAGTCATATTAAAACATCCTCTCAATTTCCAAGCCTTGGTGCCCGCAAGATAGTTTTCAGTGTTCAAGAAGAATGAACATTGCCGCATAGCTCAACCGTTCTTGCGCTAGATCTTCCTTCCCTAGCAGCCTCCATGCTTTGTAACTCTAGGAGGATCAAAGCCATAAAGGAAATCCTTCTAAATACACAACATGAAACTGTGGTGCTGCCACTGTTATCAAAAGTATGAGCTGATGTGAAATTGTTAGAGCACGTGACAAGTGGATGCATGATAGCCAAAACCGAGCCCACTAAACTTGGGTTTAGCGCTCAGTCAATTTTTAAAAGAAAATAATTTCACTTTTTAACTCCGACCTGTTTTTACTGCGACCACCTTTTTACTGCGACCAAGTTAATACCTGCGATCAAGATGATATGTGCGATCAACTTATCTGTGATCTGCGATCAAGTTGATCCCTGCGATCAACTTATCTGCGATCTGCGATCAACTTATCTGCGGTGCGATCACTGCGATCAACTTATCTGCGATCAAGTTGATGCGGCGGTCAAGTTGATGCGATCAACTTCTTTTGCAATCAAGTTGATGCCTGATGCGATCAACTTCTCTGCAATCAAGTTTGGTGCTTGATGCGACTAGATTGATAGAATATGATTCTTAGTCTAAAGACTTAAGAATTTTACAAATACTTTTCACCTGTGCGTAAGATGAAGTAAAATGACCACATTTACAAATCCAAATAATTTATGGAAAACATATGCCCAAATATGTAGGAATATTTAAGTCGAACAAAGTGCGGTAAAACCTGGAACTTTCACGCCGTGAGATTTTTATGGGTTCTTGTTCTTTTACTTATCAGTAACAGTAAAAGACATTTACAGAAGTAAATCTGGAAATATGAGCGGCCAAATAATCATGAATTCAACCACAAACTATTTCATATATTAACTATGCGGAAATACAAAGTAATACAAACTTGTCTGTTACAAACTCGTCCGTTTACAGAGCTTCAGCTCTTCGGCTAAATCAAATGCACAGAAGCTTGAGCTTCGACTTCACTTTCTCACCCTAAGTTCCTCTGCTTGTATCTTTTCCTTTTTCTGTCTGTTTTCCTGTGTTCGTCTGTAAACTAAATTACAAAATGCTTCTTCTATTTATAGGCAATCTGAAAATTGCTTCAGCATAAACCGACTTACTTGACGACTTACTTTGCATTAAACACTGCAATAACTATCTACCTAACAACTTAGCTTCTGAAATAAATTCGATTGAATTACGCTGCCTACATGTGGACTTTTCCTTCTTGTCAGACTGACAGACAAGATCGTGGCTTATCTAGACTCTCATAGAGTCGGTTGGAAGCCAGGTAGAGATCTGCGTGTAATTACATTTTTCCAACAATGCAGCCATTGTCAAGGCACGTTAGAAGCAGTAACTGTAAGCACATTTTTCTGGTGAAAATCGCCATTTAATTTGCAAAATGGCGGAGAACTTTTTTCATATGACGGGTTTCCAAGAAATCTGTCTCCTAACAGTTGGAAAGGAGCGACGGTCTTTATGCCACCGGCATGGGAAGAACGGGTCTACACAGATTCTTTTAACAATCAATTCGGTTTCCTACTAACATTAATGTCGTTTCTCAACATGATGTACAGGGGACAACTCCTCATTGGCCATCGAAAAATGACGAAATGGCTAAAGGAGCAGCCCCTTAACTAACACCTTCGGTGTAACGAAAATTTCTTAACAAATGGAAATGACAATCAAATCAAGATTACCATCTACCTTAAATAAAATCTTTCTAAATTGCAAACTTTTACTTTTGGAAGTTATAGTCCTATATTTGTAGCTATATATATTTGTGATTTCAACATTTAATCTAAGACAAATGTCTAGAAGCTTTATAGTGTCATCCAAGTATTTGTCCATCCATTTCTCATCCCATTATGTTACAGGGAATTGGGGATCTGTAATAAGAGACTTGAGGTCTGCATGTTTAGCAGATAAAACCCCCATGGCTACTTTCATCCATGATAGACTTATCATGTCCTTAATCATTTTTGTCTCGAGTTGTTTTAATATTCTTATTAAGGAATTCTCGAAGTCGTTCGAATCATCATCATCATTGTTCCTCATCATCGTCGTCATCCTCCTCCTCCTCCTCCTCCTCATCATCATCACCACCATCGTCGTCATCATCGTCATCATCATCCTCATAGTCATGATCCTCATCATCGTCATCACCATCATTGTTCATCATCATCATCGTCGTCGTCATTATCATCCTCATCCTCATCCTTATCATCATAATCATCCTCCTCCTCCTCCTCATCACCATCATCCTCATCCCCATCATTATCATCATTGTCATCATTTTTATCATCACATCATAGTCATCATCATCCTCCTCATCATAATCATTGGCATCATAGTCATACTATTCGTGATCATCATCATCATAATCATTATCGTCATCGTCGTCACCATCGTCATCTTCATCGTCATTTCATCATCATCATGGTCATCATCATCCTCATCATCGTAATCATCATCATTATAGTCATAGTCATCGTGATCATCATCATCATCATCGTCCTCCTCCTCCTCCTCATCATCATCACCATCATTGTTCATCATCATCATCATCATCATCCTCATCATCATCATTGTCATCATCCTCCTCCTCATCATCATCGTTATTCATCATCATCATTCCATTGCAAATGCTTGAAAATAAAATCAAAACAAAGTTTTAACTTAACATATGCGTGCACGCATGTTTAACATGTACACACTTAGAAGCACGATCACGCTTCTAGTGCGTGCGCATTACATTTTAAGTTATGTGCATGCGTGATTTAAATTTAGAATTTTGGTGGGCACCTTTGTCCCAACTTACGTGGTGGATGACTTGGCTGCTTTGGTTTTAGGTTCGGGTTTTCAAACCAAGTGGTTTGGATTGTTTTATGACATAAAACATGTTTTGTACCACTTCTCCTATTTCGTGCATGATTTTGCATATGCCATGCTTATCCACTGTTAATGAAAATTCACACACTTATGTAACTCTATCTGTAGATTCTGAATATGTAATTTTTATTTAAATCTATTATATTTTTCTATTTTTCTATTTAATTTTAAATAGACTAACGTCAATCTAACACAAAAGGTAGGCTATTTGTTTCAGCTATAACTTTTGATTGGATCACCTATTTAGAGAACGGAAAAGAACCCGCACAAGAAGACACAAAGACCTACATCCTAAAAAAAATATCGTTCATTAACTATGTTAAGACCAAGATGTCGTGGACCAACGCTCGACCTTGTCATTTTATAGCGTCACTGACTTCTTTAATTTAAAAACAAAATATAACATAAATAAGTATGGAAAAATAACATTAAACTGCACTAGACACACATGTTATCTATAACTCTATATAATTTTTTTCACAAAATTCCACAAATTGCATACCAAACGAGTGGACCAACGCAAACATATTCATTATTTTTTGAGAAAAAAATCACATACCAATCTTAGAAAAACCTCATTTTTTGGGATTTATACTTACTTTCCATAAATAAAAGTTATATATTCCGGAAGGTAATATGATTGTCCACGTTTCATATTCTTACGTTATAATACAAAAAGTTGTGTAGGTACCTTTAATTTTGCTTTTTGATGTTCAGATTTATGTTTTTCTAGAAGTCCATTGCAACGAACACGTCATAAGTGACCAGCATTAGCTTGCACCAGCCCTAGAGTCTTTTTAGAAAAATTCTTGTACATATAACATGTCATTTCAAATTGGGACATTCCTCCCTATAGACTAAATTTATTATCCCTACTACATTACTATGTGCATCATGAAATATTCTCTTCCACTTCTATTAAGTAATCAAATATGGAGTATATAGGATTCTCCAAGGTAGATGGATGTACACATAAGATATATACTATACTTTTAATATCTAGAATGGTTTTATACATAAAATTTACTTTAATGTACAAATAACTTTTTCATTCTCCATTTACCTTAGGACTTTGTCCAACCTTTAAAGTTTTATTCTTTTACTGGGCTGATGACTATTGATAGTTTCCTTCATTTATGGGTCTACCTATCTAAAAGAACTTCTATCCAAGTTATCAATGAGTAGTATCACAATTAAATGAGTCTACCTATCTAAAAGAACTTCTATCAAAGTTATCAATGACTAGTATCACTATATATATGTGTGTGTGTGTGTGATTTCAAACAAAACCAAATACTAATATTTATTAGTTTCAAATTTGGTTCCAAGATATGTCATTTAAAATGTCAACACTAAATGCATACATATAAATGACTTTTAAATCAATTAAATTAAATGGTTCCTAATGGTTTTCATCAATCTAAAGTGTCTTGTGTACCTTCCCATAGATATTTCTAAGTTATTAAAGAGGTTTTTGAGTTCTAAAATGAGCCTCCTAAAGTAAAAATTAAATACTTGTGTTATCATTTTTTAAGGAAAGAGGAAATAGACAATTTTTTATATCATATTTTAACTTATCTCCTTATAGGTTTACCCAATTAATGTGAGAGCTCATTTTCCTTTCTCATCTACAAGAAATCAAGTTGAAAATACAATTGAAAAAATAATTTTTTTCATTTCCCTCCAAAATTATTTCTTATAAAATCATTTTGATAAAACATTTGTTAGCCCATTCTTTCCCTCAAAATTCAAAATTCATAGAAAGAAATACTTCAAAATAACTTCTACTTTGTAAATTTCCTCAAAAATTTCAGTCTAGTGGTGTGTAAGTGGTTTTTCAACTGTGATTCAATGATAACCATACACACCTCATAATCCAATGAATTGTGGAGATAGATTCAATGATAACCATTAACACCTCACATTTTGGACAAGTTCAATCATCCATTTGAGAAGGTACTACCTCACTAACATTGTAAAACATATAATCTAGGAAATTTATAGAGAAATCATCCCTCCACTCATTGATGGGATAATTATATATTGTGAGAGGATGACATCTAGCTAAGGTCCATTATGACTGTAAGGGTCATTATCATCTCTCCATTAGCAAAATGACTAGGGAATCTCCCACAAGTCCATAATTGAGTTAGAACTTAAGTTAATAATTGATTCAAAGTTAGATATTATTTTTTAAGATAAAAGGTAAAATCTAACTCATGGGCTGTTGCGTAATAGACCTTAGCAGGAGCTTTACAAGGCTGAAATTCAACTATCTTTCAAACTTGCAAAGAGTTTCATTTTTTATTTCTTTTAATGAAATATTATTTTGTGAAATATTAGTGAGACTTCTTTCTCTGCTATCTCCTTCAAAAGAGTGACCAAATATAAGACATCATCATGCTGAAGATTTCTACTTGGCATAAACATGAGCTTTCTAACATAATAATGGCTTTTTGGTCGATGAGTTAAAGTGATCGAGAATGATTCTATGAATTAACGGTATCCTCACATGTTGATGGAATAACGTGTACAATAAGGGGAATTCGGAGACGAAGAAAATGTAGCAGTCACATCAAGGATAATTTGGGGACTTTGGAGACAAAGAAAATGTAGTAGTCGCATCAAGGAGAATTTGGGGAGTTTGGAGACAAAGAAAACGTAGCAGTCACATTGGGACTTTGGAGTAGGCTTTAAATTTGAAGCTTTGAGAGCCCTTCAAAGGCCATTTTAGTATGTATAGAAGGCTATAATGAATTTTACCATGCAAAAAAAAAATTAGTTTCATTTCTAGCTTGTTAATAATGAAATTGAGTAAGCATGGGTAAATTTGCAACAGAAGGGCAACTGCAAATTTTTCCCATCTAGTGGTTATCAGTGATTCAGTGGATTGTGGGAGAGTCGGAACTCAAAGTCTTCCCAAATGCACTTGAATAGTCAGAGCATGGATGAGGATCTCGTTCCCAATGGGAACGAACCACAGTGGGCCACTGGGATTCCCAGTGCCAAGTTCCACTCGGTGATTTGGAATTGTGACTTAGGATTCGATGTTCACTTTCAAAGCATTTAATGGCATTGCCATGCATTACTGATTCACCAACTTCATTAAATCTTGGTCTCAGAGGATACCAGCCTGCCAACTTGGTTTTCCATCTGGCATCTTCTTGTTCATCGAGTCACGTGATCTCACAACTTACAATTCACTTGAGTATTTGAGTATATGATGTGAAATTGAATTCTCATATGAGTCATATCTATGAACGGTGAATTGATTTGATAACCCTCCACTGTCAAGGCTCCTTAAGGAAAAACTAATGGTGTTGTTTTTTGGGTTACAACTTACTAGTTGTAATTTACAATGCATTGAGCAATCTTTGTCAGATTCGAACCTAACTTGGTCCAATTGGTTTGTAAGTTTCTATACCAGGGTTTCACCCAATGTAAGAAATTTCTATTATGACTACCACAAGACTGGGATGACAAATCTTGGATAGCAGGCTAATAGCACGTTGCCTTTTGTTTGTGTTCATGAATCACCTATACTAGTTAGTCTAGGATTCCAGGATTTATTCCAATTTCCATTCATTTACTAGTGTGAGAATCATTTGAATTGACATTCCCAGTCTCCCACGGTCCACCTAGGCCTCTTAGTCTTCCTGTCTCATCAGAGGAAGGGGTTAGGCAACAGAGACAAAGGAAACTAGAATGGAGGGACATCGAGAGAGAAGGGTTGTACAATATGCATATAGTCAGCTCTAAAAGAAATGAAAGAATTTGTCACATACCTAACTGAATATTATCATTGCATAATTTGTTGGGATGCTTATGCGATAATTCCTGCACCCGAGCTGATTATGAGGGATGGCTGTGTGACAATGGATACGATTTGGAGAGCCTTGTTTCCATCATTATACTACTGGTGGGTTGCTCCTGCAAATATCACTATTACATCACCCATACTCACTCACCTCACCTTTTGACTTGAGTCCTCTTCTTCTTCTTCCTCTTCCTCCCATGGTCTCTCTGATCTGTGCCATGAGCGCCCTCAAAATGAAGAATGATCTCTGAAAGTCTCTGGATACCTTGGGAAAACAATACCTAGTTTGCCCTCACCTGCACAGATATATCTATGTTATGTAGAAGCAATTATAAAATGATTTTTTTATAATCATGTGAAATACACAAACATGCATTCGCTTACCTCGGGCAAGGTAAACCAGCTCAGGAGTGCAGGAATTTTGGGCAATTGAGATGACGTTGCTTTTTAATGTCTTTATGTATAAGGAAACACCTGCACACTATAATTCCTTGTTGTCTTCTGTGCTGGACAACTCGAAGGTGCCACCTTCGTCACAAGTAGGAGCAAGAGAAGCAAAGGTAGAATGTTGGGTAGGCTGGATTGAGATTCCTCGAACTTAAAGAGATTGGTGAAGTCCGTGGGAGAATTTTTTTTATCTTGGATTTACAAGCATAGGACAGTCAGAGGTCGGGACTCGGACTCTCAACTCTCTAATTCCATGCTTCAGTGTCTCCCTAATCTTTATTTCCTCTAGAAGATTTTACAGAGCTAAGCTGTCGACTTGGTTGTTGTGAATTTACAGGTATGTACATCATTTTTCACTTGTGTAACATTTTATATGTGGAGAAAAGTTATATGTGTTGCTTGTTGGAGTTCCTTTTGGTGTTATAAGTATAAGGGTTTAAAATTATCCATCCAAAATGTTGTTTGAAATTTGTAATGTATTATGCGACCACGTGTCTAGCAGACTATGTCTTGAATACTCAATAGATGTAACCTTAAAAAAATTAGTATTTAAATGAAATCAGAACCAAGATAATGTATACTTTTCATAGGCTAGGACCACGACTTCGTTTGGGCAGAGGAGCAAGTAGAAAGAGCCTAGTATTTGAGTTCCAAATCTGTCAATTGCTCTTATCTACCGTGAATTGTAAACATTAGGTGGAAAGAAAGACAAATATTTGAATACAAGTGTTTGAATTATTCCAATTTCCTTAATGAAATCGAAAGGTTGAAAGGATAAAATATTTAACAAAGAACATTGTAAATGTTGTAGACTTCGACCCCTCCATTTTCTTTTCAACCTTCTAATAATGGGAACAAGAAGCAAAAAGTTTTCTACCAATATATCTAAACAAGGGAATCCCTTGATAGACGTTCATGAATGAGGGAATGGGAGTGTAGTGAGCTAGAAAATAACATGATTTCAAAAGCCCCGCTATCGCAAAACTCCCAAACATGTGTTTATGATTCGCCTTCCTTGTTGACTATGGTAGACACTAGACACCCAACTTGTAGCGATATTTGTTGGAGAATTTTAAGATCTTCCTTATAGTGTACTAATAAATACTTAACTTTTTCAATATGACTAATAAACTCGATATAGATTGGAGGGACTATCCATAATCCACCTAAAATTGGGGCTTTTATTTGATCACTTCGAATTGGGTGATAAAATTGATATACATTGGAGGGACTATCCATAATCCACCTAAAATTGGGGCTTTTGTTTGATCACTTCGAATTGAGCATATGGGGAGGACATGATTCAATTCTAAAAGTAGATGTTGAATTTAGGGTTGATAAAAAAAATTGTTGCTTGAAAGAATTATGTATTACATTCTAGGGTTTTTCTTTTAGGTAGGCCCAATCGCACTTGACTAATAGAGCCACCATCGAGCATAATCAATCCTCCATTCAAAGGTCCTTCCAAATTCCAATGCCTTATTTTATCAACGACCTAACGGCTGAATTTTTCTCCGACCTGATAGAGTTGTTCCTTATCTAAGTTCAATAAACTATATGATCCAAGGACTGAGAGAGTAGAGACTTCTTTATATATATATGGACTTGCATTATCTAAAATAATAACAATGTTGTATCCGTGCGCGTGTCTCCATATTTCTATGAGATTTTGCTCCATGACATGAATGGAAGAAGATGCCCCAACAGTTGCCAATGTGAATTGTGTGAGGGCCATAGAGATGTGAATTATAGGTTTCCACACAATAATCAAGTGTGTATTATAGTAATCTCTTGTGGGCTCCGGGAGGTTGAATAAACTGTTGTTGCTCCTAAAACATTCAGGTGGTGGCAATGCTTTTCTTTTTATTTTTGATTTACAATTAGTTTGTGTGCATTCGAAAGCCATAAACCATAATAGAACAATTTTTTTTTAAATGCTTGATATTTGTTGGAGAATTTGAATTGTTTATGTAAAATAGCTAGGATAAGATGTCAATATTGGAGAGACTTGGAAATGATTTTTCTTTTATTTTATTTTTTTCCAATTTCTAGTATTTATATAATTAAGGGTATAGAAGGTATTTACTTTTATGAGGATAACCCCTACATTAGGGAGGCCACATGGTTAAGAACATGCAATGTATGCATTGGATGTAAACCGTTTCAATATTTTGTGCTCCCTCCCTTACTACAATATACCTACTCACCTACTCTTGCCTATGTCATGGATAGATATATTAGTTCATGAATAGATAGATTGAACAATTATAGGAACTACGAGCATTCCAACTCAATTTCATTACTTTATAGGAACTACATGAACTAAACTCAATATGTACGGAGAGGAGAGTTTGTCATTAGATAAGTAAGATAACATGTCTTTCATGGTGCATTTCACCTAGAGGGGTATATCTCCCTCTTACTATTGTGACTAGTCTCAATACTATTCCTTTGGGGTACGCACTTGTTGCTTTGAAATGATTTTCTTTTCATTTCCAATTTCCAATAAGTTTGTGTACATTCAAAATTGACCATGTACGCTATAAATTATAATAGACAAAAAAATAATTAAAAGCAAGTTTACTATTTGAATATGAAAATAATCAAAGAAATGAATTGCTAAAGCAAATTTTTTTTTTTACCATAATTGACCTTATTTAAATTGTCCAAAACCATGCATGTCTTCAATTATTGTAGTGTTCTTTAATACATTTTTAAGTTGAATTTTATTATAAAATATTAGATAGCAATAAAAGATTAAGTTGTAGTAGATTAATCTTAAAGTTTTAATTTTTATTAGAATTAGGCCTATTAGGTTATACTAGAGTAAATGAGATATGATAATTTAGGTTATTTTTTTACATTAAATATTTCTTAGGTTATGGCCAATAACTCACTAGTTATTAAAAAATTCTCTAAAATTACCCTTTTACATATAAATTTGTAGTATTTCTAGGTTAGAATTAGATATTACATTTAGTTCTATAGTTTATAAAAAATAGGTTAAGTTATTCACAATTTATTCATTAAGAAAAATATTTGGGGTGAATCCATGAAGATGGGTGTCTATTTTGGGGGGTCTTATGAGAAAATAAATTTGATTTTTTCATGTTTTTCAACTTTGGGTGAACGAAAGTGATATTTTCATTTAGAATTTCACTTTCAAGTAAAAATAAAACTTTTAGAGTATTATGTTAGGTTTTTATTCATAATTTTTCAATTTTTTTTATTGAGATTTGATATGTCGTTTCGTAAAATGTTTGACAGTGTCTCCTTATAAAATGAAAGGACTAAAAAATAGACATGTTTAGTTGTGCCCCTAAAATCATTGTTAAACTTGTGTTTTGCAAAAAAAAAAAAAATGTTACGACAATATACACACAATATACTAGTGCGATGACTATAAATTTGTAACCAACGGATCTATACACTAATTTTAATATTTATTTGAATTTGATCAATGGGGAAACCTTGTCGATTTTCAACATTTGTTTGGTTGAGCCACTTTTCTCTCAATTGACTATAAAATTTAAAAATCTATGAATACCCTATTGAAGTAGACACTCCAATTAAGCGCACCATATTTGTTTCAATTTTTTAGGTGGTGTATTTTTAAAGTTACATATTTTTCATTTCACCGCATGTTGAAAGAGATGAAACAAAACTCGACACATGATAAGAAACAAAAAAAAAAAAAATAGTGGATCTCACCTATACACAACAAAATCTATACCTCTGAAAAGTAGATTCAATGTCGAAACTAATGGTATCAAGTTCGACAGTTGATTTGTAGTGTAAGGCATCTATTTTACCTTCTGAAAATGGAGAAACCTAAAAATTGTGCAGGTTTCAGGTCTCAAAGGTTATTCGACTGAACAATGTTTTTTCGTTACGGAACCGTTATTTACAACGCAAACGAAAAAAAAAAAATCGTCGACTGAAAAAAATTTCGTCTGCCAATTTTTTTTTAGCTCGCGTTCTTCTAGTTATCTACCATCAATGGTTGGTTATCTATTCATCAACTATAAGTTATCCATGCACGACAGTAAACAATAATAATACATTACAATTTATCATATTACTAGCACACCCACGAACAAAACAGGTACTCTTCAAGGAGATACACTAGGCTTAATATATCCCTCATCTATAGCAACTCGTGTAATTGTATTGTTCATTTCGTTAATTCTGGGATACTTATATGATATAGAGCTCATGACACTAGTGTTGAAAACAACATTAGATCTATGTTACATTCTAAATATTGTTTAGGTGGTAATACTGATATCTTATCACAAAATACAACTTTAGATTCCTTTAAAATAGGAAATTGTTCTAATTCCATTTTTTAATTTTCGGGCTCAAATTCTTTAATTTTGATGCCATAAAGTTGACCGCCTTTCCTAATACACTTTTTATGTTGTAGTGCTGAAATTTGTCGTATAAATAAAGGTCTATAAATTTCATTAATTGTATGATACTCATCTTCCTCATCTACACTACTAAAATTTTTATGCAAATAGTTGATAACATCTTTACGAGATTCTAGCCATTCCATACCTATCAAAATGTCATAGGATCCTAGGGGAAGTATATTTAAATTAACCTAGGTATCCAAGTCATTAAAACCTAATAACAAATCTTTAACTATCTCCGTAACTTTCATTTTTACCTTTATTTCCAGCTATACCAACCATGCATTTTTTTGTTTTTCTTTACTAAGTTTACACTTTTCAACTACTTTTGGTGCAATGTAACTTAAACTAGACCCTAAATCGATAAGTATTGAAACATGTATGTTCAAAACTTTACCTTCTACTTCCAACATGGTGGATTGATGGTCCACCTGCCGATATTCCAAAGAAACATTAACTATGGGGATATTCATGGCTATGTCATTCATAGTAGAAGCTTCCTGCAACGTGCTTACGGGTTACTATTCTATCCTCCACTAGAAGTTTTGATACTCTTTACCCCATTGCTATTGGTTGAACCTCGTCTATTGTAATTTTTATTAGTATGACCTCTTATTCATTTTCCAAAAGGTGAGGGTTTAAATCCTTTCCTACATTGATTGATCTGTTCATTTTTTTTCTTTCCAACTTCTACTCAATTAGGATATTTGTTTAAACAAATGGTAGCACAACTAGGCCTTTCTAATTGCTTCATCCATTGTTGAATAATTTCAAACACAATGTTTTCCTTATACACTAGGGGTAAACAACTAATAAAACTGTATACCTTAGCTTTTTCAACTCTTAGATATGGTACATACTGTTGTAAATTTACAAACTCAGTTACAAATTCTTCCATAGTTAACAATATTAGTCTCAAATCATTGAATTATTGAGCTTTCGCATCATAATATCGTTCTGACATATACCATTTTTCAATAATTTTTAAAAAAATATCCAACTCAACTCTTTACTACGTATGCTACTGACACTCTTAGCCTCCTTCCACCACAGGGCATATTTAACAACCAATATTCTATCGCTTCCTCAAATTCTCCATCAAACATGAAGGGCTTTAACTTTTTGAATTCTCTCTGTAACTCTACAAGTCTTTCTTTTTCTTTTTCATTATTCATTTCATCAACTTTCTCTAAATCTTGGGGGGTTATATAGGAATGCTATTTGTAATTTCCTCACTACTGCAACTTTGTAGTGCTCATTTTCTTTTCTTGTAAGGAACATAAAATAAATATAATAATTAAATTGATAATGTTACCTTAGTATAAAAAATATTAAAATTCAGAATCAAGTTGCTAATTTTACCTTAGTAATAAAAAATATTTCTATCAAAACTTTCTAACATTCCTAACATTCTCAAGTTCTCAACACTTCATCTACAATCATACATTAACTAACTTTCATATATTTGCACCTATCAAAACTTTCTAACATTCCTAACATTTCCTAACATTCATTCATATATTTACACCTATTAAAACTATCTAACATTCATTCATATATTTGCACTTATCAAAACATTCACTCCTAACATTCCCACATTCACTGCTAACATTGCACCTATCAAAACATTCTCTCCTAACATTTCCCCATTCCCCCATTCACTCCTCACATTGACATTCCCCATATATTCATTCTTAACATTAACATTCCTCTATATTCATTCTTACATTCATATATTTGCACCTATCAAAACTTCCTAACATTCCTAAAATTAACTTCCTAACATTCCTAACATTAACATTTCCATATTCATTCCGATTATATTCATTCTTAATATTAGATTGCACTTATCAAATCATTCATTCATAACATTGCACCTATCAAAACATTCACTCATAATATTGCACCTATCGAAACTTTATAACATTTCTATCACTCTCAACTTTTCAACAAAAAACATACATAAATTTAATAAATTACATACATTCATATATGTGTACCTATCAAAACTTCCTAACATTCCTACCCTTTACATATACATTTATATAATTCCAAAAACAATATATAAGGTCAATGCACATTTATATAATCCAAAAAAACAATCATGAACATGTGAATTCAATGTACATGTATATAATCCAAAAAAACAATCATGAACATGTGAATTCAATGTACATGTATATAATCCAAAAAAAAATCATGTACATGTGAGTTCAATGTACATGTATATAATCTAAAAATTATGTACATGTGAGTTCAAAGTACATGTGTATAATCCAAAAATTAAGCTCCTCCATGTCCAAGTCAACTACAACATCTATATCTACATAAAAAGAACAATATAAATAATTCTCTAAATAGAAGTTCACCACTATCTTCAACCAAGGTCTTCCCTTGGACTCGTAACAATCTGCAACATATATAAATACAGATTATGAATAGCATAAATTATTTAAAGAACTTAAAACTAAAATCAAAACATTAAAACATTAAACTAATATATTGAAAAACAATTCAATTATTAACAAAATTACCTCCAATTCTCTATCCTCCAATAGAGTCTTCTCTTTGCCTCTAAAAGGTGGAGCAGACCCAAGCTACAACATATATAAAAACAATTTATAAATCTTACAAATTATTCAGACTATTTTAAATGAAATAAAATAAAATAAAATATTAAACTTACAATTCCAACACTATCATTCAATGGAGTCTTTCCTTTGCCTTGAAAAGATCGAAGAGACCTAAGTTTCAACATATATAAAAGCAATTTACAAATTTCAAACATTATTTAAACTATTTAAACATATATATTAAAGAACAATTCAATTATGAACAAAATTACCTTGGTGCCAATATCCACATCCATCAAAGAACCTATATCTTCACCTCCAATTTCAATATGTTCTCTTTCCTTAAAATTTAAATTTTGTTAATAAATAAATAATAGTAAAAGCAAAAAATATTAAGATTAGCAATTAACTTTAAAAACAAAAAAAATAAAACATTAGCTCACAATAGATGGAAAATCATCTAAAAAGTGTGAATCTAATGAAACCTGCATAAATAAGTCAAATTAACAATAAGATACATAGTTAATTTTAAAAACAAAAAATCTATATATATCTTTCAAACATAAATATAAATGTGTTAAATATACCTCTCCAATATGCTCTTCTACATTTCCAGCATTTTGACTAGTGGAGACTCTAAAATTATGTTCATTTAACAATCGAGAAAACTGAAAACAATAAACATTTGCGTATCGTATTTATTACTATACATCAAAAAATAATTTATCATACATATATATAATGTAACAAAAAGTTTAATTCAAAATGAATAAAAAAAATAGACTGGAAGTACACAAACCTCTCATATGCTTGACATGTCATTAGATATTCTATTCGAATCTATATTACGACAAAGCTTCGCACAGGCCTTTAGATCTTCAATGCCCATACAATCTAACTCATCATTTGTTTTGTAAACAAATTTTTGCTGAATACTAGCGCGATCCCTCTCTCGACTCAATCCAACATCAACTCCTACAAATGCCAAAGTTAAACCTTTGGCAACATTATGCCTTGCAGTTGTCTCAACTTGTGATGTGGGCTCCATCTTTGATTTGTAAGTCACAAGCCTAGGTGGACGAGATATCAAAGGTGGAGGTCGAAGATTACTAGGATCTCTAAGGGCACCTTTTCGATTGTATATCCTCCCCTTTCCAACTCCATAAAACTTGGAATGAATATCAGTATAGTTTGGCTTCATTCCTAAAAAAAATTCAGCATAAAAAAACCTAGCAAAATAATTAGGAACCTCATCGTTCCATGGAAACCAACCATAGGCTGCAAGAAACCGATCATATAAAAAATGTGCAAGTTCAAGGTGCTTAAAATATTGCACTTTCAATGCTTTCCGCTTTAGGCCCTCTTTGAAGTTGAACATTGAGTTGGCTTGTTCTTTAGTCACCCTTTCCTTCACAACAACCCACTTATCTAGACCCATCACTTCTGCCTTTCTTCTTTGCATCAAGGCAACAAAACCATCTGTTGTTGGTCCAAGATCCTCATATACCTCAATGAATTTTTGTAAAGATAGAAAAACCATCTCTATACTTTGTTTGTTCTCTGGAGTGAGATCCAAACTAGAAAGATCATTTTTCAACTTGTCATAGTGAGCCCTACAACTTTCAAGAGTCATTTGTTGAAGCCCACTTTTCCATGGAATCTCATCCGGTAAATCTGATGGATAGGTCGTAATGAGTGTAGAACCCTCAGCTAGTTGGACATATTGCATCCTTGCTTGACCTTCGCCACCCTATGTAGGATGACGAGCCTCTTGCGAACCTTGCTCTACTTCCACACTTGTCTCCCGTACAAAAGGTCGAGATCCACGTTCACCCATAGATGATAAGGGGGATTCATCTCTACCACTATCGCTATGTCGATGATCAGATGAATGTGAACTATACAATAAGCTTGAGGCCGGAGGTGAAGTCGATAATCTTCGATTTTCATTTTGGACACCAACTCCCAAAGAATGTGATGACCTCCTACGCTTCTATCTCAAAGGCGGCTCTCTTTCCATTGGATATGATATCTACAAGTTTACACAAATATCAATTTCGACATGTTAATCAATCAAATTCAAAGAGCTAGCTACTATTAAAACTAAGCTTTCAATGTAATATAAATAGAAAAACGAAGGTGGTATGGAGAAATAACATATATAAAGATGATGAGGCTTCTTCGTGATAAGGAAGATCCATGAATCCACTAAATACATTGGTATATGACTGTTACTATGCATGCTATATAACATTTTGACCCCGGCACATGCCATAAACTTGTTTTGGTTTAGAGGCCAAAAGTTGAAACATAGAGTAATTTGAAGCCAAACATGCTGGTCCATTAAACAATTTTGCAAGTCGAGAGGTGGAAAATGCGGGGAGCTAGTGTGTTAGGCCTAAATATCCAGGCCTGAAGTTCGAGAGCCATAATGCCTCAATCACTAAGGGCCTAACCTTCTACATGTTAATTAATCAACTTCAAAGACCTAGCAATTATAAAAACTAATATTTCAATAAAGACCTAGATATCACTAATATTATCTAATAGTCCTTTAACTACATGTGCATTACTTATGTTTTGTTAAGTATAAAATATAGTCTAAGGCAAGTGCAAGTACTTACCTAGTCTATAGACAAACACTACTGCTAGCTACTAGCTACCTAGTCATTATAGAGTTGTTAGTGAGAGCATCACTATTAAATATAGATAGAGCTTCTATTTCTTCAACTGAACTTAAATCATAGGTGAATCAGCTAGCTCATCCCCGAATCTCATAGGGAGAAAGTATTTCTAGATTATTCTATGTCATAGTCTCAATCGAACCGACATAATCTCGTAATAGATATCTGGCATTCCTTTCCTTCTCTTTGTTTCTCATCTTTAAATACTTCCACTTTCCTTCTTCTAGGATCTGGAGTGTTTATAATGAATTACATATCCTAGCGCCTCTAGTTGTATAAAGCAATGAAGAGTAAGGGAAATGAATCAACTAACCGCCATCAACCAACTATTGTTATTTCATGGATTTATCACATCAAATGGCAATGGCATATAGATTTCAACTTGGACTAAGGCGAGCGTCTAGGGACTGGCTACATACACCTATGGATTCCCCCCATTAGTCCAGCCTATCCCTATCATTTTACGTTACACTTTTGGTTGTTTTGGTCTCCATCCCCATAAGAAGATAAATGAATTATTTCTTTAAACTTGCCTTAATCTATCTAACCTTTTCTCTCTATGTTTCGGAAAAGCATGAAATGGCAATGTTACTTAATGCAATGCATCCTAAACTAAGATAGTCATAAAGTGCCATGGGACTTATACTTCGCCTAGTAGTTGTATGGACTAAAGCAAATAGCAGAGGTTAAGAACAAAACTATATAGTTATTACACTACAACTGAAGTTGTAACTCAGGTAAGAAGTAAAATGAAAAGGTTTTGAAATCCTGTCCCCTACAAACTAAAAAACATACATAAATAAATTGTTTACTTAGGGACTTGATCAGCTTTGTCCATTTGGGCAGAGCTGTTCAACTCTGTCCATATGGACAGAGCTCATCAACTCTGTCCAAATGGACAGAGCAGATCAACTCTGTCTATTTGTACAGAGCTGATCAGATCTGTCCATTTGGATAGAACTGCAACCTGTACAGTCTTAAATGTCTAAATGTCTTAAATGTCATTTAGAGATGCTACATACTGGAGGAGTTATTTAAGCCTACATAACCATGGATTCTTTTAAAGAGCTCTCTAAATATTCTATAAATTTTCATGTACATAGAGAATAAAAATAAGCTAATTAAAAAGTTATGGATTTTTTTTAAACAAAGTTGTTTAAATATTCTATAAAATTTCATGTACATAGAGAATAAGAATAAGCTAATTAAAAAATATAAAAACAGAAAAAACATTAACAGATTTAAAGTTTTATGTTACATTTTGTTTAATTAAAATAATTTAAAATAAGTAGAGCTGTCCAAATGGACAGAGCTGTTCAACTCTGTCCAAATGGGCAGGGCTGTTCAACATTGTCATATAAATTATTTACTTAGGGACTTGATCAGCTCTGTTCATCTGGACAGAGCTGAACCAGAGTTGATCAGCTCTATCCATCTGGACAGAGCTGTTCAACTCTGTCCATATCGACAGAGTTGATTAAATCTGTCCAAATGGACAGAGCAGACCAGCTCTGTCCATTTGTACATAGCCGATCGGATCTGTCCATTTGGATAGAGTTGCAACCTGTGCAATCTTAAATGTCTATATGTATTAAATGTCATTTAGAGATGTTGCATACTGGTGGATTTATTTAAGCCTACATAACCATGGATTCTTTTGGATAGAGCTTTCTAAATATTCTATAAATTTTCATGTACATAGAGAATAAAAATAATCTAATTAAAAAGTTATGAATTGTTTTTAAACACGACTATCTAAATATTCTATAAAATTTCATGTACATAGAGAATAAGAATAAGCTAATTAAAAAATATAGAAACAGAAAAAACATTAACAGATTTCAAGTTTTATGTTAAATTTTGTTTAATTAAAATCATTTAAAATAAGTAGAGCTGTCCGAATGGGTAGAGCTATTCAACTCTGTCCTTACTACCATTGTAATTATTTTCTTAGAGACGTAAATACAATAGGTGGAA
The DNA here is from genome assembly GCA_001517045.1 of Pseudotsuga menziesii. Taxonomy (NCBI): domain Eukaryota; kingdom Viridiplantae; phylum Streptophyta; class Pinopsida; order Pinales; family Pinaceae; genus Pseudotsuga; species Pseudotsuga menziesii. Next base: position 172,327 of record LPNX010046762.1, on the reverse strand, counting down.
ACATTGAACATGATATGAAACAAGAACATATTATGAAACAAGCACATAACAAAGCTTAAACAAGCACTTAACAAAGGTTAGACAAGCTTTACCATACTCATAATAATATAAAAGTTATCATTCAAGGCTTACCTAACAACCAAGGGGCAGCATAACAACACCACACCACGAGAAGACCATGTACACCTCGACAAACATACCTCCACGCCGAATAGACCTCCATGAACAGACCTCCAAGGCAAGAGGAAACCACACAGATAAGGGGTGACAAGATGACGGATGTACACGTCAGATGGTTGGGTGACATGGATGAGAATGAGACAGGTGGCGAGACGAGACGGGTGGCGCGACGGGTGGCGGGAGCAACAGGACGACGACAAATCGTTGTAGGTGAAACAACGAAAATGAGCCCACAACTGACCTTATATGGTAAAAAATTGTTCGCCGAATAATTGTTGAAACGCCGATAAAAATTACAAGTCGGCAATCTGTTCCATAAAATTAAATGGTTACCACTAAAGTTTATTCGATTGAATAAAGGATTAGTTATTCGATTGAATAACTATAACTATTCGACTGAATAACTAAATTATTCAGCCGAATAAATATAGTTATTCGGCCGAATAACTCCCGTTATGTTGATTGTGCACCTGATTCTCACGGAAGTGTTACCCAAATCCGAGTTTTCACCCTTTTATATTAATAAATTTAATTTAGATTTTTATTCTATTCTAAGTTTAGAATCATTTTAGCAATCTAGGATGTTTGTTTTAATCACAACTTCCTTATTACCAAGCTTAACATTTTTAGGGTTTGGGTTTGGTCTAAGTTATATAGTGGACATTATCAATTTCCTAGTTTTCTCTTGAAATGTGTTGTTAAAAATATATTAATAAATCTTTATCTGTTACTCAACTCAACCCATTGTCTTGATGATGAACTTTGATAAAGGTTCGTAATGTTGACATATCAAATGGAGTCTACCATTACCTTGGATACCACTCCTCAAACCTATCTACCTAGAATTTAAGAGAAGAGACTGTAAATATGTTTTTTTTTGTCAAAATGACATTTTTTAATCATGTAAGGTTCATAAAGAGATTATAGTATATAATATTCCTTGTTTTTTTGTCTAACCTTTTCACATAAATATAAGCTGGGATTTTGAAAAGATAACTGTGAAAGTCCTCTCAAACTCTTTCTCGTGTGAGATCTAGATACTAGTAAGATCCACATTGAAGTTTGAAGGATACTTTTTCAATGTGTTTGAATAATAATTTTATGCATTGAGCTTTGAAAATAAAAATGAAAATCCCTATCAATCCCTCTCATTTGACATCTAGATGTTAGTAGACTCAAGGCTAAAGTTTGAAGGAAAAATTTTCAAGTGTTCTAATACTTAGGTTTATTATGGTAAATACAATGCTTAGGGATTAGGTGGAGTTTTGAAATTGAACGGTTAGTTACTCACAAACTCGGTCCATATGAACAAACATATCAAAGCTATTGTGATGGTATTTGTAACTTTTTTTTGGCCGTTAATGTAAATGTGGATTGGAAAAAACTTATGTTTTTAGTTGGAAAGATAATAATACAATGATTTTAATAGCATGTAGACAATTTTATTTCCAAACAAGTATGGTAAAATGTCATGGAAATTTATTCTTCTAATTCTTCACTTTTATGTTATTTCTTTAAACCATTGGTTATGGTAATTATCAAGTGGTCACAACAAGGATCAATAATTTTAAATCTCTGAAGCATGTACAATGTTAAAAGTACACTAATTTTAGGTGGATATGTTGGCACTAGACAAAAACATCTTTTTAGTTTTTGTTATTAATGTTAGGAATCTGATGCCCGATCTCTTATGGCCTTGTAACATAGCACTTCTACTAGTGGATCTCTTCTTAAAACCAGCGTAGATCCAAATCCTAGGCTCTATCAAGCGCTGAGAGGGATCAAATATCTTATTAGGTATCCATTGATTTGATTCAAACCAAAAGATACCTAATAAGAGATCTACCTAATAAGAGATTCAAGGAACTGCATGTATAGGAAAGTTCGAATGATGAATTCATTGCAGAAAAGTCAATAAATAAATTTAAGAGTTTATTGTTGATTATGGTATTCTAAAATCCTAGGCTCTATCAAGAATCTCTTATTTGGTAGTGAGAAGACTGTGATGCATTGATGGGAATTGTGGGAATATGGACTAGGATTTGGTTGGGAAATAGGGTTTGGAATTGTGATCGGATCGTTAGCTCTCAGCAGGCAGCTGGGGAGAAAGTACTTTGAGCTTGCCGATAGCTTTATAGCATCCTTTGAATGAAAGAAATAGATATGCAAAATATATATATGCATTAGAATAATATTTGCACGTTAAATGCCATATTTCCACATGTGTAATGGGCCATATTGATTTCCAAGAAAACATTGTGTAAATAGTATGCCCATAAACTAAATAAATGCGTAAGAAATCATATGGTCCATCCAATTCTGTAATTTCTATATTTCAATTGCTGATGATTACTGAATTTCTATATTTCAAACTAAATTAATCATATGGTCCATCCAATTCTGTAATTTGTATATTTCAATTGCTTATGATTACTCAATTTCTATATTTCAATTGCTGATGATTTATGTAATTTTTATGTGTTTTGTTTACAAAACTTCGTTTAAACTTTAATCCCCCCAAAAATATATATGTTATTATCAGATGATATGAGAAATGTTTATGGGTGAATCCGTGGACCTGGGTAACACTTTTTGGCAAGCGCATTTCGGCAAAAACAGAAAAACGTACCTCGGTCGAGGGTTTAACAAGCCCTCGACCGAGGTATTTATTAACCCTCGGTCGAGGTGCCTAGGTTAAAAAAATTATAAAAAGAGGCCACGGGATTAGAAGGGAATAGTTCTATAATAGGCAAATGCATGGGATATGAAAACATGTGTTTAGCTAAAAAATACGTTTAGCTTATATGAGGGGGCTTAATAATCTTCTTATTGACTATCCACTGCTACATATATTTGGTATTTTTATGGAATTCTCTATAGTCCCTTCTAGTTCCAAGTGGTACACTGTCTGGTCTAATTCTTTTTCTTTAGGTAAATATGGGATTTAAAAAAATCCTCTACATTCAAATCATTTGACTCAAGCATAGGTCCTACATTTTGTTGCATTCAATATTCTTTCCTGAGCTCCGGTGGTGATGCTAGGTTAGAGTTTCATTGATCGTACTTACATCTCCAAGTATTCTTGCGGTTAATCCTCTGATTAAAAATGCCACATAATTCTTTTCTTTGTTGGGACTCTCTTCCACATAGATTAGTTCTTTATATAACTTCTTTCAATGTCTTTGGCAATTTCCAGAGGCATAAGGGAATGTCCATATCTAGTTAATTCACCTGTTACAGTGCAGGTTCTAGCACCATTTTTTTTAATATGGCATCGACATTCATCAAAGGAAGTGAGTAATAATCATTAACATAGGTTTTGAAATTCATAGTAGCTTGCATGATCCATATTTATGTGAATAGTATTCATTAACATATGTTTTTTCAATTCACAATCGATATTTATCAGCCTTTGTTGGCAAACACAGTTTCCTTCCTCTGATTTGTGTCCTTTTCTTTCGATGATCTACTCTAGATAATAATTCAAGAACATTTTCTTCTTCCGTGCATATATTTATCTTTACTTGATTATTTGATCTCTCTAGTAGAGTTTATAACCTTGCATTATGTTTATTCAAGAGCTTTCTTTTCTTCTTTACAATGGAATTCTGATGCAAAGAAGTGTTTGGAACTACCCTAACTTCATTTTATTTAGTCACAAACATAGAAAGCACATGATCTTTGACATTAGGAACATAATTTTCATGAATATCTTCAAAATAATTTTCACCCTTCAAATTTTCTTTTACGGTGGGGGAATAGAAACACCCTTACTTTACTAACCAACCAAGCACCCATTGAAGCAGGGTTATCTTTATTTTTTCTAAGATGTCAGATTGGTATACCATTTATTATGAGATCATTATTGTACATCCCCTTTAGTAGTTAAGTTAATCAGAGAAGATGATCCCAATAGGAAATATAAATACATGAAATCGACTAGGGAAATTGAGGAATATAGTTTCATGTCTTTTCTGGATGTATGGGTCACTAAGAAGGACGACAAGTTTTTATCACATCAAGTATACTAGAAAAAGATGCATATACGTAGGTATCTGAACACTAACTCACATTACCATCTTGCACAAAAACTTTGGTGTCATAAACACACTAGCTAAAGATAACCCTGCTTCTAAGGATAGCACATGGGTGCTTGGTTGGTTATTAAAGTAAGGGCATTTCTATTCCCCCACCGTAAAGAAAATTTGAAGGGTGAAAAATATTTTGAAAATATTCATGAAAATTATGTTCCTAATGTCAAAGATCATGTGCTTTCTACGTTTGTGACTAAATAAAATGAAGTTAGGGTAGTTCCAAACACTTCTTTGCATCAGAATTCCATTCTAAAGAAGAAAAGAAAGCTCTTGAATAAACATAATGCAAGGTTATCAACTCTACTAGAGAGATCAAATAATCAAATAAAGATAAATATATGCACGAAAGAAGAAAATGTTCTTGAATTATTATCTAGAGTAGATCATCGAAAGAAAAGGACACAAATCAGAGGAAGGAAACTGTGTTTGCCACCAAAGGCTGATAAATATCAATTGTGAATTGAAAAAACATACGTTAATGAATACTATTCGCATAAATATGGATCATGCAAGCTACTATGAATTTCAAAACCTATGTTAATGATTACTACTCACTTCCTTTGATGAATGTCGATGCCATATTAAAAGAAATGGTGCTAAAACCTGCACTGTAACAGGTGAATTAACTAGATATGGACATTCCCTTATGCCTCTGGAAATTGCCAAAGACCTTGAAAGAAGTTATATAAAGGACTAATCTATGTGGAACAGAGCCCCAACAAAGAAAAGAATTATGTGGCATTTTTAATCAGAGGATTAACCATAAGAAAACTTGGAGATGTAAGTACGATCAATGAAAATCTAACCTAGCATCACCACCGGAGCTCAGGAAAGAATATTGAATGCAACAGAATGTAGGACCTATGCTTGAGTCAAATGATTTGAATGTAGGACCTATGCTTGAGTCAACGCAACTCCTGTCATCTCCATAACATGCTTGCAATGTTCCTTACAAACACCTCTGCCAGAACGTTGTCACA
>LPNX010046762.1:119145-162933 GCA_001517045.1 Pseudotsuga menziesii | reverse complement strand
ACGATCCCAGCTCTCTGGATACAGAAAGTTCAAAGCGACTGTAGAGAGTTGATAGTTTATTGACAGAATTGATAGTTTCTCGAAAAAATAAGGAATAGCCAGTGACAAAGAACGAATGCTTCTAAAAGTCCGCGAAGTCTGCATGTATGTGCCCCATAATGTCAATCCTTGGTTTGCATTCACTGGATTGCAATGTGGAATCAATTTTCAGCGTGCATTCTCTACCTTGCTCTGCTGTTTGAAGGGTTAGCCATTAATTACGTGATGAAAAAATGTTCAACTAGGCTGTTGTGATAAGGGTAGTTCTTTTGTTAAAATCATCTTGCACTTGCACCTGGCCCCAGATGCTCTTTGCGCATCAACTCGAATTGAACTGCCCTCACTATCCCACTGTCAATTAAAGATTGAATATGCTGATATGCTGATAGCTTTCTATCTCATCAAACTCCTTAACAAAAGGATTTTACCATTTGGGTTTAATGAATGTGAGCAGTTACAGTTTTGATATGAACTTGCTCATGAATTTTTCATGGAGGCTATCGTCCTCTTAGTTTTGGAGTAACTGTTTGTGCATATGATTGTATAAAATAATTAGTTGACAAATGGAATATGAAAACCCGAGACCATGTCCTGGACTGGTTGTATTTAAAGTTCCCGTCGAAGGGACCTATTTTTTCCATTTGTGTTGATGTTCCAATAACCTATAGATTGGTTATTACAGTTCTCAGAAAATCAATTTCCTTGGTTTGCATTCACTGGATTGCAATGTGGAATCAATTTTTTCAGCTTGCATTCTCTGCCTTGCTCTGCTGTTTGAAGGGTTAGCCATTAATTACGTGATGAAAAAATGTTCAACTAGGCTGCTGCGATAAGGGTAGTTCTTTTGTTAAAATCATACTGCACTTGCACCTGGCCCCAGATGCTCTTTGCGCATCAACTCCAATTGAACTTCCCTCGCTATCCCACTGTCAATTAAAGTTTGAATTTAAGCTTCAAACTTTAAATTCTCTGACCCTACATCTCATTTGAATAACGTATGACTGGGTTAAGAGCTTTATTTTAAGTATGCATGCCATTTTTTTAAGCTGAGCCTTGTTATTCAAATTGGAATCTAAGGGATGGCATGATTAAAATTATGGTGAGCCACAAAAGTAACAAAAGAGTTCCCTAATCGGTCGATCTTCTGTGTGGTTTGAACCTAGATATCAGCCACAGAATATCTAAAAACTAAGCACCCGTGAGGTTGAGACTTTTAAAAACAGAAAATTATTTATTTAATAGTTTATATGCTACTAAAATTAAAATAATATGAAAATAAGGACTATCAGCCATAGAATATGAAAATAATTTGAACCTGGAGCCACAGAATATCTAAAGAATATCTGAATTGATTACCTGCAAAAAGAATAGGTAGCTAGCTATGATCTAATTTGTGATACTTCTTGCTATTTATATAGTTGTTGTTTTTTTTTCTTCTAATTTTCTATTTTTTTTATAGCCGACATAATCTTATGTAACATTACGTAACGTTACAACGTTACATAACGTTACAAGATCTACCCCATAGTGGGTTGTAGAGCGCCTCTTGGCGCAACAATTCTAAACACAAATAAGATTTAGTACCCCATAAGGCTACTTTCATCCCCAAATCCATATTATGCATTCATATAAGGTTGTGAGTTGTTCTCAACTACTCTAATCACTTTCACATGATAGGAAACAAACATTTCTCTTCACATAATAAAAAGGCCAAAGAACAATGCAATACAAAAAACCAATACTCCTAATGGTTATCGCTATGTTCACATAAACAAAACAAGTGCGCCAACCTCTTTCTAATGGGTTTTTTTCCCAATCTCGTCTTCCATCATTAGTACATGTTCTTCATTCTCAACTTTTATTTTAGTCTCTCCTCTTATTTAATAACTTTTGAGTAATCCCCCATAAAAAGAATTGGGACATGATAAATCATCATATATACCTCATTAATTTCATGTAAAAATTAAATCACTTCATATTTCTTCTTATTGACATTTTTTTCTATACATTGTTTTTAATAAATAATGAAATCTTGTTATACACTTATATTTTCCAATGAAAAAAATTATTTATTTTTATATGTCAACATTGAAGGGTTCAATTTCTGTGAAATGGGACCTTGCCCTTCAAATTTCATCCTGCTTTGGAGACCGAAATTGTAGCGTCACATGAAGGAAAATTTGACCGTGGCATGGGCAACCCAATCACGGAAAATTTGACGTCCCATGTACAACCCAAAGAGGATTTTGGATTCAAAGAAATTCAACCTCTGAATGTATTGGCACATCCATATCGATTCATGGCTCGCTATAAATACCCATTCATAGCAGTTTAGGGTCGCCAGTTTAGCCAATCATAGCAGAGAGGCTGTAGCAGTGAATTTGGCCATGGACAAAGTCGTTTAAGGTGAAGCATTAATGTCAGAGCCCGAGAGTTGCAAGGGTTCCGGCCATGGTCATACCGTAGACTTGAATGTCACGATTTTCGAAGAGACTAGGCCTGAGAAAGTTGATCTTGTTGCCGGTGTCCCTCTCGACCATGCTCATGGTTCAGTGTCTCATGCCATAGACTTGAATGTGATTTTCGAAGAGACTGGACCTGAGAAGACTGATCTTGTTTCCGTTGTCTCTCTCGACCATGCTCATGGTTCAGAGTCTCAGGCCATAGACTTGAATGTGCTTTTCGAAGAGACTGGGCCTGATCTCTGTCTCGACCATATTGCTCATGGTTCAGAGTCTCAGGCCATAAACTTGAATATGTCTTTCAAAAAGACGGGGCCTGAGAGTAGTCCGGTTGCCTCTCTCGGCCATGGCCATGGCCATGGACTTCACGACATAAAATCGAAAGTGGCTTTTAAAGAGGCGAACAGCAATGCCAGTAAGGCTTTTTATTTGTTCGTTATTCTTAAATAAAATTGTGAAACATGTATATAAGCATTAATTGTTCCGTTTGCTTGCAGCGTTCACGAACTTCACGAAGAGTGATCTTGTTGCTGGTTTTTGTCTCGACCATGGTCATGGTTCAGTGTCTCAAGCCATAGACTTGAATGTGATTTTCCATGATTTTTCAAGAGACTGCCACTAGTCTGAGAAGAGTGATCCAGTTACGGGTCTCTTTCTAAACCAGCAAAGCACAAAGGCTCGCTCAATCAAACAAGAAGAGAAACACTGATAGTATTAAGAAACAAAGATTACATATAGCAAAGAGATAAGCTGTTGTATTAAGAAATGAAGGTTACATATAAAGCAAAGAGATAAGATAAACTAGATAAAACAAATATGGATTAGATCCTAGAGCATAGCAGCTGTCTCTTCAAACAAATATCTAGATATAGAAAAACATTAAAAATACATTTGCTGCATTATATCTAACACATAATTTAGTGTCCTAGGCCATACTCTTGAATATGATTTTAGAAGAGACTGGGCCTGAGAAGACTGATCTTGTTGCTGGTCTATCTCACGACCATGCTCATGGTTCAAAGTCTCAGGCAATAGACTTGAGTATTGTCACATGTCCCAATTTGCAAAAAGAACAATTTAATGTTATTTGATGAACATTGTGTTATATTTTATGCTAAGTTTGTAATTGATGATAAAGTGGGGTCAAGAATAATTAATGTAATTCAGAATATTTTATTTATAAATAAACCAGCGTAGATCCAAATCCTAGGCTCTATCAAGCGCTGAGAGGGATTAAATCTCTATCCATTGATTTGATTCAAACCAAAAGATACCTAATAAGAGATCTACCTAATAAGAGATTCAAGGAACTGCAGGTATAGGAAAGTTCGAATGATGAATTCATTGCAGAAGAATCAATAAAGAAATTTAAGAGTTTATTGTTGATTATGGTATTCTAAAATCCTAGGCTCTATCAAGAATCTCTTATTTGGTAGTGAGAAGACTGTGATGCATTGATGGGAATTGTGGGAAGTTGGACTGGGATTTGGTTGGGAAATAGGGTTTGGAATTGTGATCGAATCATTAGCTCTCAGCAGGCGGCTGGGGAGAAAGTACTTTGAGCTTGCCAATAGCTTTATAGCATCCTTTGAATAAAAGAAATAGATATGCAAAATCTATATATGTATTAGAATAATATTTGCACCTTAAATGCCATATTTCCACATGTGTAATGGGCCATATTGATTTCCAAGAAAACATTGTGTAAATAGTATGCCCATAAACTAAATAAATGCGTAAGAAATCATATGGTCCATCCAATTCTATAATTTCTATATTTCAATTGCTGATGATTACTAAATTTCTATATTTCAAACTAAATTAATCATAAGGTCCATCCAATTCTGTAATTTGTATATTTCAATTGCTTATGATTACTTAATTTCTATATTTCAATTGCTGATGATTTCTGTAATTTTTATGTGTTTTGTTTACAAAACTTCGTTCAAACTTTAATCCCCCCAAAAATATATATGTTATTATCAGATGATATGAGAAATGTTTATATATGTTATTTTCATTATAGATCAGCCTAAATAAAATGATCCCAGCTCTCTGGATACAGAAAGTTCAAAGCGACTGTAGAGAGTTGATAGTTTATTGACAGAATTGATAGTTTCTCGAAAAAATAAGGAATAGCCACTGACAAAGAACGAATGCTACTAAAATTCCGTGAGGTCTGCATGTCTGTCCCCCATAATGTCAATCCTTGGTTTGCATTCATTGGATTGCGATGTGGAATCAATTTTTAGCTTGCATTCTCTGCCTTGCTCTGCTATTTGAAGGGTTAGCCATTAATTGCGTGATGAAAAAATGTTCAACTAGGCTGCTGTGATAAGGGTAGTTCTTTTGTTAAAATCATCTTGCACTTGCACCTGGCCCCAGATGCTCTTTAAGCATCAACTCAAATTGAACTACCCTCGCTATCCCACTGTCAATTAAAGATTGAATATGCTAATATGCTGATAGCTTTCTATCTCATCAAACTCCTTAACAAAAGGATTTTACCATTTGGGTTTAATGAATTTGAGCAGTTACAGTTTTGATATGAACTTGCTCATGAATTTTTCATGGAGGCTATCGTCCTCTTAGTTTTGGAGTAACTGTTTGTGCATATGATTGTATAAAATAATTAGTTGACAAATGGAATATGAAAACCCGATACCATGTCCTGGACTGGTTGTATTTAAATTTCCCGTCGAAGGGACCTATTTGTTCCATTCGTGTTGATGTTCCAATAACCTATAGATTGGTTATTACAGTTCTCAGAAAATCAATTTCCTTGGTTTGCATTCACTGGATTGCGATGTGGAATCAATTTTTTCAGCTTGCATTCTCTGCCTTGCTCTACTGTTTGAAGGGTTAGCCATCAATTACGTGATGAAAAAATGTTCAACTAGGCTGCTGCGATAAGGGTAGTTCTTTTGTTAAAATCATACTGTACTTGCACCTGGCCCCAGATGCTCTTTGCGCATTAACTCGAATTGAACTGCCCTCGCTATCCCACTGTCAATTAAAGTTTGAATTTAAGCTTCAAACTTTAAATTCTCTGACCCTACATCTCATTTGAATAACATATGACTGGGTTAAGAGCTTTATTTTAAGTATGCATGCCATTTTTTTAAGCTGAGCCTTGTTATTCAAATTGGAATCTAAGGGATGGCAGGATTAAAATTATGGTGAGCCACAAAAGTAACAAAAGAGTTCCCTAATCGGTCGATCTTCTGTGTGGTTTGAACCTAGATATCAGCCACAGAATACCTAAAAACTAAGCACCCGTGAGGTTGAGACTTTTAAAAAAAGAAAATTATTTATTTAATAGTTTATGTGCTACTAAAATTAAAATAATATGAAAATAAGGACTATCATCCATAGAATATGAAAATAATTTGAACCTGGAGCCACAGAATATCTAAAGAATATCTGAATTGATTACCTGCAAAAAGAATAGGTAGCTAGCTATGATCTAATTTGTGATACTTCTTGCTATTTATATAGTTGTTGTTTTTTTTTCTTCTGATTTTCTATTTTTTTTTATAGCCGACATAATATTATGTAACATTACGTAATGTTACAACGTTACATAACGTTACAAGATCTACCCCATACTGGGCTATAGAGCACCTCTCGGCGCAATAAATGATGAGACAACAGTTTAGGGAAGCTCTTAACTTGGTGGAGGAGACTGGGTGGAGAGTACACTGACAAGTGGCAGCATTCTCAAACTACTTTCAATTGTTGCAAGTGGCAACTTCCCTATATTTGTGGTCATGATTCCCCAAGAAAGTGGAATTGGAGCAGGTGACTCATTAAATGAAAACTGACCCAGAAGACCTAGGCATCTCTATAAAATTTCTCATTGAAAACAACGGAGGCTGCCCATTTATGAGAGGTGATCATTCAGGGTGAATGAATTTACTCATGAGAAATTCGATGGAGGGGATTACTGAAGTGAGTTTGAGGGGTTAACTGCTGAGACTGAACTTATTGCAGCTATTAGGCTGAATTTCTTACTGGTGTGAGCAAATTTGAATTACTAAGGTAATTGGACTAGTCAAGTGAGAGAAGGTCTTAAGGTCATATCCTCCACCCATTACTTTACCAGGAGGACCAGGAACAGGCTCTGGGGTCTTGAGGGAGCTTTCTCCAAGAGTTGGTTGGGAGGAACAACCTCCTTAAGTTCTTGTCGCCTTATCTTTGACATGTTCTATTTGTTTGCATGTTATTATATTTATTTACTGTCTTCAGTAAAATGTTTACTAGTTTTTAAATACAGACATGTTAGTATTTAATTAGGGTTTATGAAGAGAGGAGTAACTGTGTAATGTTGGACTTAGAATTTATAGATTATGTTAGAAATAGTAGTAAATATGCAAAATGAGAAATAAATAGAATTAGAATTCCATACTATATTTTTCCACACCTGGCTTAGGCAGTACTCTAGTACAACTGGGTTTTTAGGTAGATATGATGATTCTTTTTACTCTGAATGAAAAATATAGCTAAATTCTGCTCTAGTTTGCTCATGATTTATTCTGTAAAGAAGTAGTAAATACTGTATGTATTAAATATATTTACTTCAGATAAAAACTAAGCATAGGTATGTAAAACATTTAGTAATTATATTACTTATAGAACTATTTTTAATACTAGTATTTTTTACAAAACACAAAACTTACAGTTTATTAATTAAGCATAGGTATAGTAAATAGACTATCATCTAAGGTTTAGGTTAAGATAAATTTCAAAACAATCTTATAACATTTGATTCCAAAGGATTTGTGTCTCCGATTTAAGAGAAAAGGTTCTACTGTAACCTAAATAGAACCACCTAGGTTATTGAATGATAAACTTAATCCTATTCTCAATCTTGTAGTGTTTACCCTAAAACTTCCTTTATAAAAATTAAACAGCTATAAAATCTATTAAAAGAAACTAATAAAATAGAGCTCAGAATTTTTCCGTGTAAAATTTATTCTTTCCCGAACTTTAAAGTACACTTCAAAATTAACCCTTTTTGAGCCGAACTGTAGGGTACACTTAATCATTAACCCTTTTTGAGCCAAAATAGAGTAAAATATTACTCTTAAACACAGTAAAATTTCCCATAAAACATTGCACTGGAAATCTTTATAAATACATGATAATAATTAAAATATTACATAAAAAATTTGTTAGAAACAAAAACAATTAAGAAGAAATGGCTCACAGCCTTTAGAACTAAAGGTCGAGGCTCAAGCATGTTAACAAATCTAAACTATGCAAAATATATAAATCTAATAGTAACCATTCTTTACTAACAGGTAAAACCCTTAATTCATTTACAAATCCTCACTAATTCACAGTCTTTTCTTACCTGCCAGAATCCATTATAAAAACTATAAAATTTAGCTAGATAGAGGTCGTCAGCCTCAAAGGGTTTAAGTGCTAAGCTCTATCTTTTTCTTTTTAAAATAAAATGAGTTACATTGTTCAGGCTGTAAAGTAGAAAAACAAAAACCAGTTTCCATCATGGCTACTAGAGCCTTCATCATCCCTGCGCAAAGTACCCTCTAAGGGTTTCGAACTATTACAGAAAAACAAGCATGCTTTGATACTCTAAGCTAACAGTTAACCGAGGCCATGCCTTTCTCAACTGCACAAACCAAACTTCTAACAACCACAAAATTATGCAGGAAGAAAACTTCATTTGCAACCGAGGCTTACCGGGGTAGCATGGCCGTGAAAGGGGGAGAGTTTGAGCTACCACTAAACCCCTTTCACCGCAGGAAGAACCTGCATAGTAAACACATACATTAATATTAATAGCAATTAAAAGGTAATTGAAAAACTTTAAAAACTTCCATGAAGATGAACTTATGACTGATGTTTACCTGCCAAGATTATCATTTTGGAAATGTGAAGGATGCAACTACCAAAGCAACTCAATAGTTTACAGAAGAGTAACCACTCAGAACAAGTTTTGTGTGTCGATTTAACTGAACCTGAAGTGACCTTTTCGAAGGAGCTGAGATATCCTCTGTCCAGAACAAAGGATATTTTTTCTAAAAGAAAAGAAGGCTCGGTCCACTGATCTCTTCTTAAACCTCCAACGAAGCCAAAGAAAAAAATAAACAGTCCTATACTCCCTTTATGCACAGAGTTCTTAAGCACTAAAGAACCACTTCCGACCTCTTTACACCAGCTCAGCTCATGGCGTATTGTGCTGGAAGCAACATGCAAACATGGAGGTATATGCAGGGTATCGAAAGCCACGATCCCACAGCTCAAACACACAGACATGAAACCCTCACAGAGTGAAATGAACTAGATATGGTTTTGGTCTTTCAAGTCAACCATCCCATGGTCAAAATCATTTCCACGTGTCCACCGAAATATTTTGTGAACTGAGGGTGTAAGACTATAGTGGAGGATGGTCCCTTTCTGCAATACAATGATTTCTTAATCAAATCTATAATCATGTTAAACTATGCATATTATATGATTGCCAATAATTTAGTATGATCATGGAGTAAATTACTTAGAGGATCAACTATAGAATACAATATGAACAATTTGTTTATTCTAGAGTTTTCTTGGATGATAAATTAAGTTGGATAGTTATGTGTGTTAACTAGGTTTAGTGGAAATTTGTGAGACGAACATGTTTTTACTTATAACCATAGTAAGAAGTAGAGCTAGCTATGAATTCTTGGAACTCAACGTTGGAGTTAGTATTGGAAGAGTCCTTGGTGAACTGAAGACCAAAAACGATATAAGAGTTTCCAATGAAATTCTAAACAACTTAATGATGAATTTATAAATAAAAGTATAAGTAACTTGGTCATTCAATTGAGAAAAGGATATTACAAGATATAGTTCTGTGATGAAGAGACCTATGAGAGGCATCAAACAGTATGGGGGGAGTTAAACCCCAAGCTATGATCTATTTTCTCTCTATGTAAACTCTCAATTACCATTTACTGTAAACAAAAATACATTTGTTTCTTTAGAAAACTAAATTATAAATATCTAATTGATCATGCAATTTTTTTAACCCATGATTTTGTAGCTTGTGTAAACATCATTAGAAAGTTTTGATAATAAAAAAAATTGAGACCAACATTACCTCCTTGAAGTCAAGCATCATATTAAAACATTTTCTAAGACTAGCATCTTAATCACGCTAGGGAAGTAGCTTCTCAACGTGATTTTAAATAACACCCTACTGAATATTACGTTTACCTGCTAAACCTATAAGGAACCAACCGTCCAATTGAGTTAGCTGAATGCTAAGTAAGTCCCGATCACAAAAAAGAGTTCTTACCTACTTGTCAAAAAGATAAACATCAGTACATCTAGCAGCAACAAAATGCGAGTCCTTTTCTATCTCTAATAGAATTGCAACTGTTAAAGTCATTAATAGCACTAACACAAGTTTATAAGATTACACCTTTTAGTTTACAGGTTCTTATAAAGAAGCGATCTCATGTTCTTTATTAAAATGCTTCATTTTTCCGCTAACCATTAGCAGTTACTTAGCAGTGACTTTAGAAATTTTATGTCATTTGAAAATTTTAAATTTTTACGAATTTTTGGATTATTACAAGAATGGCTTTCAAGGAGACGGGGCCTGAGAGTAGTTCGGTTGCCTCTCTCGGCTACCACCATGGTGTTGGTTCCAGGCTTCACAACATAAAATCGAAATTGGCTTTTAAAGTGGGGAACAACACTGCCGGTAAAGCATGCCAACAACCCACAGAGAAGCGCAGGGCGAAATTGACTTGGAGGTGTCGCGACAGACCTCTGGGCTCTAAAAAAAATCCCAAACCTCCTCTTATAGCAATCAACCACTGCTCCAATGGGTTGACAGCTTGTGAAATAGACATCCCAAATGGGTGGGACGTGAGGCAGATCGTGGGGACGTTCGTGCACATTAACCATGAGCAGGGAATCGTCGTTATGAGAGGAAGAGGTGTAGTAATGGACATTATTTACCTCGACAAGTTCTTACTTGTCGGTTCTACTGACATGTTTTAATTTGACCACTTGTCGATTTTGGTAACCAACAACTTGTTGACTTGACCTCTTCAACCACTAGGCATTTTCACTCGACAACTTGTCGGTTTTACTCGATCGTTCTACTTGGAATCACTTGCTCTCGTTTGGTTTTAGTCAAAATTTACAAAGTATGTTTCTTAGTTTAAAATACTTACTCGAGTAACTATGGAAAGATTGAGCGACTAAATAAACATGCATTCCACCATAAACTATTTCATATATTTAACTTGTACGGAAATAACAAAGGTAATACAAACTTGTCGATCCAAACTTGTCGGCTCATCAACTGATCCTTTTACAGAGCTTCGGCTTTTTGACTGAATCACACACACAAAAGCTTGAGCTTCGATACAATTATTTTTTCACTCTCTTCTATCCTCTAATCTCTCTCTCATTCTCTATTGTGTCTAAGTTGATTTACAATCTTCTTCTACTATTTATAGGAAACCTGAAAAATTGCTTCTATGTGAATCGACTGACTCACCATTAAAGACTGTAATAACTATGTACCTAAAAAATTAGCTTCATAAATTAATTTGACTGGTTTACATTGCCGAATCATGGACTCTTTCCTCTTTTCAGACTAACTGACAAGATCTTAACTGATATGGACTTTGATAAAGTTGGCTGAGATTAGATACAGATCTGTGAGTAATTAATATTTCCAACACTCCCCCTTAATTATGAGCAGATGGATATTTTTAAAACAAAATTTACAAAATGTTTTAGAGCATAGACTTGCTTTGTGCATGACATAGTTCACTGTGCAGAACTTGTCATTCCAAGATAACTATGTAGATACCGGAATGCATCCTTTGCCAATGGTTTTATAAATATGTCTGCAAGTTGATCTTCAGACCTGCAAAATTCCAAACAAATTTCTTTGTTGTTCACCAACTCTGTTATGAAATGAAACCTTGTGTCGATGTGCTTGGTTCTCTTATGGAACACATGATTCATGGATAATGCTATGGCTGAATTGTTGTCACAGAATATGGTTGTCGGTTCTTGATGGTTCTATGACAAGTCTTTTGATACTCTCCTCATCCAGATAGATTGACATGCAACACTTGTTGCTGCAACATAATCTGCTTCTGTTGAAGACATAGTTACTATGGGCCGTTTCTTTGAATCCCATGAAACAACACTTGTACCAAAATGAAATGTGTACCCATATGTTCTCTTCCTATCATCTATGCTGCCTCCATTGTCACTGTCAGTGTATCCAGTGAGTTTAAATGTTTTTGAACTTGAATACATAATGCCAAGGTATTTTGTGCCATTTACATACCTCAAAATTCTTTTAGCTACTTGCCAATGTGAGTCTTTTGGTGACTCCATGAATCTTGAGATCAGACTTACTCCAAGCATGTTATCTGGTCTTGTCGTTGTTAAATACATAAGGCTTCCAACAAGCCTTTTGAACAACGTAGGATCTACAGTTGATCCTTCATCATCCTTGCTAAATTTTAAACCTGTTATTACTGGTGTTGGGGCTATCTTGCAATTAGACATGTTAAATATTTTTAAAACTTCACTTGCATACTTTGACTATGATATAAAAATACCACTTTCATATTGCTGAACTTTAATTCCCAGGAAAAACTTCATAAGTCCCAGATCAGTCATTTCAAATTCACTTTCCATGACCGTTTTAAAATATGCTATGCCAAAATCACCAGTAAATATTAAATTATGTACATATAGGTAGACAATTAACATCTTACCTTGCTCATCAACTTCAGTGTACAATGTCGGTTCACTTTCACTTCTGTCAAATCCATTTTTAGTGAGATAGGAATCATTTCGACTACACCAAGCTCTAGGAGCTTGCTTCAAACCATAGAGTGCCATTTTTAGCCTATACACTTTATGCTCTTGACCTAGAACTTTATACCCTTGTGGCTGTTCCACATATACTTCCTCTTCTAGCTATCCATTTAAGAATGTCGAATTGACATCCATTTGATAAACAGGACACTTGTTTTGTGCAGAAATGGCCAAGACTGTTATGACTATATCCATGCGTGCAACAGGTGCAAATGTTTCAGTGAAGTCTATGCCAGGATGCTATGTGAACCCTCTTGCTACCATTCTTGCTTTGTGCTTATGCACATTCCCATCAACATCTTGCTTTGTCTTGTAAATCCATTTGATGTTGATTACATATTTGTCTTTTGGTACATCAACTAGTTCCCATGTCTGGTTCTTCTCAATGCATTCTATTTTTTCATCCATGGCTTGCGGGCATACTTTTTCTTCAACAACTTCTTCAAATTTTAGTGGATCATATTTAGGGGAAAATAATGCAAAGAGAGAGAATGAATTTGGTATACCATCTTCATATATTTCCCACACACTTCCTATCTTCATTGGTTTTGTCGATGTCGACCTTAACGAAACGCTTGATGGAGTTTGTTTTCCTCTTGGTGTACTTGTCGGTGTGGCTTGAGCAGCCACTTGTGTCGATGGTCCTTGTGCTGAACCATGTCGTGGTGTCATGAGAGTCAACGATGCTACGATCGATTGACTTACATGTGGTGTTTGAACCACTTCCTCTGCCATATCATCATTGTCTACATTTGACACAATCTTGACATTTGTGTCAACAATTCCATCCCATGATTCATTCTTGACAAATTGAACATCTCGATTGATTATCACTTTCCTTGTGACGAGATCATACAACTTGTATGATTTTGTGTCTTTAGAATAACCGACAAAAATACATTTCTGTCCCTTCTTGTCTAACTTCTTTCTCAGCTCATCTGGAACATGAGCATATCCAACACAACAAAAAACTTTTAAATGAGAAACACTATAATTCATACCTGTCCATGCTTCTTGAGGAACTTTATTCTTCACACTCTTTGTCGGACACTGGTTCATAATGTATACAGCAATTGTGACTGCTTCACCCCAATATTCATTTGGTAAATTCTTGGCTGCCAACATGCTACGCGCCATCTCCATGATGGTTCTCTTCTTTCTTTCGGCAATACCGTTCTGCTGAGGTGTATACCGTGCAATGAATTGTTTTTGTATGCCATGGGTCTTGCAAAAATTTAGAAATTCATTCGAAACATATTCACCTCCTCTGTCGGTCCTTAAGATCTTGATGCGGTGTCCACTCCGGTTCTCCATGAGTGCCTTGAACTACTGAAAATAACTAAATGCATCATATTTATGTTTCAAAAAATATACCCTTGTTTTTCTTGAGTAGTCATCAAAAAAAGTTAGAAACTAACTGCAACCACCAATGGATGTTGTCTGGATCGGACCACAAATGTCAGAGTGCACAATTTCAAGTGGTGTGCATGCTCTATATGACTTTCCGACTGGAAAAGTCTCTCTGTGCTACTTGTAAAAATTGCATCCTTCACAGACCCTTTCTGGTTTGTCGATCAATGGAAATCCTTTCAGCATATTTTTTGTGTGCAATAGCTTCAGCCCACCAAAATTCAGATGTCCAAAGTTGAAATGCCACAACCAGGATTCATCTTGAACTTCTGTTTGAAATGCAACTTACAAATTAGCACTGCCATTTTCTTTCATGTCTAAGGGCTCGACTGTTTCTTTACTTTTTGCCTTGAATTCAGCTCTTGTATTTGTCTTCCCTTTCATGTTGGGAACTATCCTCAATGGAAACAAGTGATTTCTTGTCATTGACACTTTTGCTATCAGCCGGTCGCTTGGACGCTTGTCTTTGATCACACAGTGATCATCTCATATGTAGACTCTATAGCCTTTTTGTATTAAGTCTCCAATGCTTAACAAATTATGTTTCAGACCTTCGACATGATAGACATCAAGGATTTACTTACTCTCCCCCTGTTTGGTTAGAAAATCAACAGTTCCTTTTCCTAAAACAATAACTTGGACATTGTTTCCAACTGTAACATCAGTTTGAACTGAATTATCTAGACTGGAAAACAAATTTAAATTACTAGTCATATGATTGTTGCAGCACGAATATAAGTACCATATGTCATGTGGACTTTCTTGAACAACATTGCATTCAATTGGAGATGTCGATGCCATTAACATTGCACTTGTCGAAGTGTTGGTGCTAGTCAACTGATTTGGGATTTTCCTTCCTTTCTCATATTGTTTCTTCCTGTATTCATATATATAATGACCAAATTTCTTACAATAATGACATTGAATTTTTCATTTATCAAACCTCTGGCCACTTGGCTGACTTGAATTCTTATTCTCTCCTCTACCACCGGAATTTTCAGGAATTCTGCCTTGTCCTCCTCTAGAAGAAATTATTCCTCTACCTATGAAGTTGTTTCTCGCCCTACCTCTACCATGGATTATGTATGACTGTGCTGAAAATGCACCTTCCAATGATGTTTGTGTTTTACTGAGTCTGTGTTCATGATTGATGAGTGAAGCTTGTAGCTCATCAATGGTAAACGTCAACATGGCAGTGTGTTCTTCTAAGGTCACAACCAAGTTTTCAAATCTCGAGGGAAGATTCTGATAATTTTTTTAACCACCCTTTGGTTTTCTATGTCTTCTCCATGGGATTTCAGTTGGTTTATCAAACCAACAACTCTGGTGTATAATGTGTCTACAGTCTCTGAATATTTCATGGATAGAGATTCAAAATCACTTCTCAGAATTTGTAGTTTGGATGTCCTTACCTTAGCTAAACCTTGATAGGCAGTCTCCAATGTTTCCCATGCCTTCTTAGCATTAATTTTTGCTGCTACTCTTGGGAGTATGCTTTCATGCATGGCTTGGTGTATGTAGAACAGAGCTTTTCCATCTTTCTTCCTCTGTTCCCTCAAGACATCTTTCTCAACTTGTGTGAGATTCTTATATGTTGCCATGTTTGCTGGTTCTGCATAACCATGTTGGACTATCTCCCAGACATATTGACCTCTAAACAAAGCCTTCATTGTTAGAGACCAATATTCATAATTCTTTCCTGTAAAAAATGGAGTTTGCAATGAACCAGAAGTGGAAGCCATTTTTAATTTTTAATTTCTCTTAGAAAAATTACTTTACCACCTTTTAAGACAAGATTTCTTTCCTAAACCTTGCTCTGATACCAGTTAGCCAAAACCGAGCCGAATAAACTTGAGCTTACTACTCAGTTAATGCCAAATAATTTTCATGCCGACGTCTTTTTCTTTTTACTTGTCGGTGAAACTTGTCTAAATCCTGACTAGACAAGTTTATCAAATTTGGTCGGCCTTTTAGACCCGACTAATTTACCTTGACAAGTTCTTACTTGTTAGTTCTACTGATAGGTTTTACTTCGACCACTTGTCGATTTTGGTAACTAAAAACTTGTTGGCTTGACCTTTTCAACCACTAGTCGGCTGATCACTTCGACCACTAATCAATTTCACTCGACAACTTGTCGGTTTTACTCGATTGTCTTATTTGGACTCACTTGCTCTGGTTTGGTTTTAGTCAGAATTTACAAAGTATGTTTCTTAGTCTAAAAGACTTAAGAAATTACAAATATTTTTCACCTGTGAGTAAGATGATGTAAAAACTGACACAATAACAATTCTAAAGAGCTTATAAAAACATATAGTCAAATATTTAGGAAGACTTGAGTCGACCACTCTGCCGTAAAACCTAGAACTTTCACGAGATAAGAAATTCATGGATTCTTGTTCTTTCACTCAATCGTATTTGTAAACAACACTTACTCAAGTAACTCTAGAAATATTGTGCAGATAAATAAACATGCATTCAACCATAAACTATTTCATATATTTAACTTGTCCAGAAATAAAAAAGGTAATACAAACTTGTTGATCCAAACTTTTCGGCTTACCAACTGATCCTTTTACAGATCTTTGACTCTTCGACTGAATCACACACACAAAATATTCAGCTTCGACACAATTCTTTCTTCACTCTTTGCTATCCTCTGAGCTCTCTCTTTCTCTCTATTGTGTCTAACTTGATTTACAATCTTCTTCTGCTATTTATAGGAAACCTGAAAATTGGTTCTATGTGAATCGATTGACTCATCATTAAAGACTATAATAACTACCTACCTAACAGCTTAGCTTTAGAAATTAATTTGATTGGTTTTCATTGACTCTTCCCTCTTGTCAGACTGACCGACAAGATCTTGATTGATACGGATTATAGATTCGGCTGAGATCAGATATGGATCTGCAAGTAATTAATATTTCCAACATGGTGCTCCCTGTTGCGCTGAAGGACTTGTAGTTATTTTACAAGGTGAGCAATGACAACTAGTTGGAGGGAATGTCGTGGGCACCCTGTTCGCATCCGCCCCCATGGTCATCACTGTCGTCACATTTTGACAGAATCCCAGTCCTTCCCAGTCTAGATGTTTACCTCGAAGACATTCTTCAATGAGAGAGGCTTTTAAAAGATTCCTCGTTGCTAACCCCAATTAAAACCTTCCATGTGTTTGTACGGAATTCCTTGACCTGTTTTCCTAGTTTCTTTCATTGGAAGCAGTTTTGGAATTCTTGTCTGGATGGAAGGAACCATTTTCTATGATTTGCAGTTGCCGTAACCTGAAACGCTCTCGTAAAAAATAGATTCTCTGGTGCTCCTCTTTTCATTAGTCTAATCCAAGCTAGGCCGCCATCTTAGAAGGGTTCACAATACAGGGGAGGTGGACATTTCCATCCTGGAGAGAATCAATGAGCGTATGATACAACACCTATTTCTCTCTTCTTCTTTCATCTTCATCGTGATCAAGAGAAGAATACTCAGTAATTGATTTATAGTACATTCTATGCCCATTGGGTTTTGACTCTCTCTGGAAAAATGTTGGCCACGACAATTAACTTAAGTTACTATGTGCAACACAACCTTTCTATTTTCCCTTTTTCACTTTTTCCAAAATCTTGCGACTCAATTACCTGTGATGGAATTACTACGCGACGCGACATAATTACTGTGCTGTGACAGAGTTACTGCGAGAGAGTAACTACGTGGACTTTTCACTTTGACACAATTTTACTTTGGATTCAACTAGATTTTACTGCGATACGAATTAGGTTTCGACCAACTTATGTGTGACCAAGTTTTCACTTAGACACAACAACTTTATATTTCTTAGTCTAAGGACTTAGGAATATGAAAAACACTTTTCACTACGGTAACCTATGATTAAATGTGACACAACTATATTGGGACTCGCTCACAATATCATATAAGAAAATAATAAATAAGATTTGTGTCGAGCCTCTGTGCGTAAAAACTAGAACTTTTACACATTGAACTAATTATGGAATTTTTGTGTCTTTCACTCACTGTAAATGTAAACAATATTCAATCAGGTAAATATGGAGAAGATATGCGGCTAACTAGAACTTGCATTAAACCATGAACTATTGGATTTATATTTTTTATGACGACATAACAAAACTTACAGCCGTAAATATAAAATTGGAATTTACCAGGATGTTTCACCTGTTATAGAGCTTGGCTCTTCAACACTTACAAAACATAGAAGCTTGAGATTCAAACTCTTCACTGAGTTTTTCTTCTTCTTCTCTGCACTTCTCTTCTTTGTTCTATTCTTCTTGTCTCATTTTTTTTTAATTTCAAATTTTTCAATTTCCTTCATATAGAAAACTTCTATCGATTGACCGACTTAACATTAAAGACTGTAATTACTCTCTACCTAGAAACTTAGCTTCAACAACTAAATTCCACTATCTTATATACAAGAGATCTGAACTCTTTATCATGTTAGACTGTTTGAAATTTTTTGACCTACTACAGACTTTGATAGATTCGACTGATTTTCTATTTGGATCAGAAAGCAATTAATATTTCGAACACTTCTGTTATGGAGAGAAATTCCTATGGCTTGGGGTACCACAACAGACAGCTTTGACTCCAGAAATCAATCTTTCCTAATATGCTATAGAAATAAAATGTCTAACACTAAAGGATCAGACCTCGTACCTTATTCCGGACGGTTGAAGTAGATCCCCATTGAGCTTTCCAATCTTCAGCTTGAATTGATATAATACTTCCTCAACAACAAGTAAACAATACAAGCATACTATATATCATGGTGTTAGATCTATTCTAGCATATATACTCAATAATGTAAAAGCATTTGACATATTCCAATGGATACAATATTCAATCAAATACACATCATTGGACAGGAAAAGATAGTTCTTATTAATATAAATCAGAGATTACAAGATAGATACAACCTCTGACGGCACGTCTGCGAACCGGAGAAACTGAATCCCCCACTTGGGCCTCCACCACCTCAATCCTCCATCTCACGATAGCAAGCTCACTAGCAAAAGGCAAGCTTGGGAAGAACACAACAGTGCTCCAAAGGGACAAAGGGATGTAGACTCAAGCATAAATTCTGGCAACAATGGACTATAGTTTCGTTGCTTTCAATCTCTCTATCTGCCTTCAATGTAGTAAGGGGTTCCTTATATAGCTTCACAAGGGATAATGAAGGGTCGAATTTGAGCGATCTCAAGGCATATGGAAGGCTAGGAGTCAAATGAATTGGATCCATGTCAAGGAAAACTCCAAAAGGATTTGGACTATGCACACATCCCGATGTACGCGGTTATAGGGGTCAAACCTGCGTATGTACGCAGTTATCGGGTAAAAAGCCACGTATATCATTTTTTATATAGTTTTAGGGATGATCAAGGAAACATCAAAGGATAAAATATGGTCCATGGGGTCTAAAGAGTCTGCAGCGGGACAGGTGAAGGCCATACAAAGTGTGATTCACCTAGAGTGGTGAAATCCGCTATAACAGATGCCCCCTAATGTGTGAGGTCAGAAGGGTCATGCGATGGCCGAAATACATTATAAGTCCATCCCAGAAGTGGAGTGATGAAGGATCCCAAATGGAAGACCAGCCACCCAATCAACATAGTACAATGATACAACTCTGCATATAACTGCAAGTACATATAGCAGTCCCGGATACATAAGAGTACAATGGCCATGAATAGGCATAATATATGATATCACATATGTGGTCATCGCCATGTACAATATACATAGATCAGAATCTCCATGATGAAGATATACAAAGGAAAATGATCTCCAAAATGGCTGAAGATATACAATAGATCAAGATCTTCATAGTGGCTGGAAATGTCTGACATACACTGGAATCAAGTCACGAGAGCTGAAATCTCATGAACACTGGCACGATCAAGGAGGTAGCATATAAAATATGCCACCAGTCTGGAAGGTCTTCTACACAAACCACTACGAGTACATGTCCTACTATGCGAATAGAGGTGTCGAGGTCAAACATAGTAGTCCATCGTCTGATTACCAGTCATTGATGTATACCGTTAACAGACGCGAGATTACCCACCGATAATGATAATGGGAATCAAGGTACTAGAGTGCAAACTAACAAGTGTGAATAGATGTGTTGAGGTCGAACACTTGAGAGAATCCATTGATCAGGGGACATTGACATATTCCCAAGAAACTGTCGACGGCGAGAGAACCTGCCACTGATAACTGCAAGTCTCAAGGCACTCAAAAGGACTCTAGATTCCAATCCTAGAATAAATGATCTGAAGTCGATGGGATGAAATCCACTGGAAGGAGGGAATTAAGGCATCCCCCATAATCCAACATGAGGTACTCAGTAAAGCTGTCTAATGTGGAAGGACTTGATCATAAAGTGCACGAACCAGTAACTGTACCGGGAATGGCTGACATGCAAAGTCAAGATAACTGAGGAATGGCTGACACAGGTTTCAACTTCCTTCGAACAAGAGCATAACGACGTATGGTGACTGAATGAAGGTAGCATAGACTCGATATACAAACTGGGACATATCTGTGACACAGGAGGCATCAACAGAGGCTCCATAGGGACTGGAAGCTTAACCAGTCAGTGGAGATAAACTTAGATAAACGAGTACAGCTCCTAAGTCAAACTATAACCCAACCAATGGATGTGATATACAGTGCTCTGTTCGAAGGCGACACGACTTGACAGCTACCAAAAGATAACATCTTTCCTTGTCCATCTTTTTGGTTTTTTGATTTTTTTGGACTTTTTCAGTTATTTGAAAAGCTTGAAAAAAGAATAAACTAGCTTTATAGTTACAAACTAGGAGGAGACGAGTGTCATAAGGACAAACAAACTAGTTCCAAGTAGTGGAACATACCTATGCTCAATGCAAGGATACATGTGTAGGACATCGACACTCGGGGAAAAATCCCCTCCCTGTAAAAAGGGAATCAAGCTGCGAAGGATATAAAAATGGCTCTGCATGACTAGACATGAGACGAGCTCGGGCTATATGGCTGAAACGCAATGTCAGGGGAGCCGGCATAAAGCTCAATAAGGCAGGAAAAGCTCATGATAATGCATTCACAACTTGACGTAAGGGGAGTCCGGAGGGAAACAGGCCATCATAAGATCAAGAGGAGTATGAGGCTTTTGCAAAATGTCATGGAAGTACTATACAACAGACTCCCAGACCTAAGAGAGAACTCAGGGCATAAGCACCAAATGCAAAGGGGAGCTAACTAGGACACCCATGTATAGGAAAGCTCTACCATTCACATAGTACCACTTCTAATAGCAGCATGAAGGTTCTGTGATACCATGGAATGGGTTCGTACCTAAGGTTAAGATGGAATGGTCATAAGGTAATGCATAAGTGTAAGCGGATGTGAAATCCTAACCCATATGCCAGTTCAGACTTAATACCTGTGACAGGCATGAACGGGTCAAAACCTCGGAGAGAGTGTACAAAAATTGGACCCTACATGATAACCATATTAGTCCACAAACACTAAATAGCCAATAAAGAATCCAAACTATAGGATATAGGGAGGAATGATCATGACAACTGCTCCCAAAGGAAACAATGCAGTGAATGATGGGACATAAAAAGGAAAGTAAGGTGTAGACCCAACATCCATGCATCCACTACCACCCCCGTGAGGGTGACCACTGGTGTAAAGACTGAGCAAAAGGAATAAAAATCCTCCAAAAATGGAGTAGAGAATGGAATATGACCATTCCCAAATCTATGAGCATGGTAAGGGGCTGTGATTCCCCCAATTCTGACACCAAGGTCCGTACTAGGACCAAGACGGGTGATAGGATACCAGGCATGTCGAAAATAAAAGGACCCGAACTCAAGAGAGCATAAATATACTCAAGTAACCATGATCCCAAAGGCCAACTAGTGCACAAAGAGCACACTCCTAAGAAAATCTACAGCCAAAATACAAGCAAACCAAGGGGAGGATATGTGAGCTCCCGAATGCAGCCGGTATGTCTCGCCTAGGAGAGGCTCAAAACTCCCATACACTACAAGCAGAGGTATGTAACCAATAATAGTGGCCCTCAGCTTCAACACATAAAGTGACTATGTTGTCTGACCCTAACCTGGTCGGGACACCTGCAGAATAACCTCTACAAGTACCCCCTCAATATCCTAGGTAAGGTCACTAAGGTCACCTCAATATAATCAAAGCTCAGGCGGATAGTCGCAGGCGGGATTGACCATATGGGCAGGGTAGCAAAGCTCGAAACTCTCGAAAGAGCCCCCAGATATGAATACAATCCTAGAAATATCTCCGGTGCTACTTAGTTATGACTAGGGGTCATCCCAATCAATAACCGCTCACACTGCCTCGTGCTTAACGCCCGTTTGAGAGGAGGATCTTGAGAACACTGGTTATACCAAGGATTTCACACACTCACCTGGACAGACACCTAGATGTTATTGTTTAGCGATCTTGGAGAATTGACTTACAATGAACTATTCCAAGATCCTAAAACCTAATCTTGTTAAATAAAAGAGTGTAATTCATTTTAATTTAGCGTTGATTTTAATTGGATGTAATTACTCAAAGGGAAATGGTCGTGCAACTAGTGAAGTTATGACTCAGCGGTGAAGTAAATATGCACACCATAACAAACAATGCTAAGTGCAATCTTTGTCAAATGAAAAATAGGGTATGCCACTACATGAGATGCATAAATATATATTCCTTTCCGAATGTCAATGCAATCCTTCCTATATGAAATCCTAAAAACAACTCTCATCCAAGCAATCCAATGCAAGTACCTCCTCAAATCCATATCTAAGAAGCAACTAAGAGTGCAACTACTTTGTATTTTTCAATATAAAAGAATGAAAAATGCAATAAAAGTCATCTAAAACTCTTGGTCTCTGCAACAAGTATAAAAGACAAGCTCAGCAAGACACCAAGACAAAAAGAGTAATGCACTAATGGTAAAACAAAAAGGATAAATGACTAAAACTACTTTCAAAGAAAAATTAATGAAAAAGCGGTCTCTGGTCACAAAAGAAGCATCCAACAGACAACATCAGACCCAAGGAAGACCCAACCACACTCACAACCCACCCAGTAACTTCCCACAACATCAAACTCACCAAAAGGGAGGATGTACGCGATTGTATAAAGAACAACTGCGTATGTACACGACTTTTAGCCAAAAATCCGTGTATGTATGCGATTTTTAACCAAAAATCCACGTATATAGAGAAGGCAGTGGTAAAAAGCAGGTCAAGGCCAAACCAATAAAGAGGAGTGTCAATGGACAAACATACTATAAAATGCGACACAGAAACAGGGAGAAACCAAGAGAAAGTCAATAATATCAAGCCCATTGTGCCCGCAAACCCAAATAAAAACAAGGAACATCCCCAGTGGAGTCGCCAATTCTGTTACGGAGAGAAATTCCTATGGCTTGGGGTACCACAACAGACAGCTTTGACTCCAGAAATCAATCTTTCCCAATATGCAATAGAAATAAAATGTCTAACACTAAAGGATCAGACCTCGTACCTTATTCCGGACGGTTGAAGTAGATCCCCGTTGAGCTTTCCAATCTTTAGCTTGAATTGATATAATACTTCCTCAACAACAAGTAAACAATACAAGCATACTACATATCATGGTGTTAGATCTATTCTAGCATATATACTCAATAATGTAAAAGCATTTGACATATTCCAATGTATACAATATTCAATCAAATACACATCATTGGACAGGAAAAGATATTTCTTATTAATATAAATTAGAGATTACAAGATAGATACAACCTCTGACAGCACATTTGCGAACCAAAGAAACTAAATCCCCCACTTGGGCCTCCACCACCTCAATCCTCCATCTCATGATAGAAAGCTCACTAGCAAAAGGAAAGCTTGGGAAGAACACAACAGTGCTCTAAAGGGACAAAGGGATGCAGACTCAAGCATAAATTCTGGCAACAATGGACTATAGTTTCATTTCTTTCAATCTCTCTATCTGCCTTCAATGTACCAAGGGGTTCCTTATATAGCTTCACAAGGGACAATGAAGGGTAGAATCCGAGCGATCTCAAGGCATATGGAAGGTCAGGAGTCGAATGAGTTGGATCCATGTCAAGGAAAACTCCAAAAGGATTTGGACTATGCACACATCCTGATGTACGCGGTTATAGGGGTCAAACCCGTGTATGTACGTGGTTATTGGGAAAAAATCCACGTATATCATTTTTTATATAGTTTTAGGGATGATCAAGGAAACATCAAAGGATAAAATATGGTCCATGGGGTCTAAAGAGTCTGCAGCGGGATAGGTGAAGGCCATACAAAGTGTGATTCACCTAGAGTGGTGAAATCCGCTATAACAGAAATCCGCTATACAGAGAGAAATTCCTATGGCTTGGGGTACCACAACAGATAGCTTTGACTCCATAAATCAATCTTTCCCAATATGCAATAGAAATAAAATGTCTAACACTAAAGGATCAGACCTCATACTTAATTCCGAACGGTTGAAGTAGATCCCCATTGAGCTTTCCAATTTTCAGCTTGAATTGATATAATACTTCCTCAACAACAAGTAAACAATACAAGCATACTATATATCATGGTGTTAGATCTATTCTAGCATATATAATCAATAATGTAAAAGCATTTGACATATTCCAATGGATACAATATTCAATCAAATACACATCATTGGATAGGAAAAGATAGTTCTTATTAATATAAATCAGAGATTACAAGATAGATACAACCTTTGACGGCACGTTTGCGAACCGGAGAGAATCCCCCACTTGGGCCTCCACCACCTCAATCCTCCATCTCACGATAGAAAGCTCACTAGCAAAAGGAAAGCTTGGGAAGAACACAATAGTGCTCCAAAGGGACAAAGGGACGCAGACTCAAGCATAAATTCTGGCAACAATGGACTATAGTTTCGTTGCTTTCAATCTCTCTATATGCCTTCAATGTACCAAGGGGTTCCTTATATAGCTTCACAAGGGATAATGAAGGGTCGAATCCGAGCGATCTCAAGGCATATGGAAGGCCAGGAGTCAAATGAGTCGGATCCATGTCAAGGAAAACTCCAAAAGGATTTGGACTATGCACACATCCCGATGTACGCGGTTATAGGGGTCAAACCCGCGTATGTACGCAGTTATCAGGTAAAAAGCCGTGTATATCATTTTTTATATAGTTTTAGGGATGATCAAGGAAACATCAAAGGATAAAATATGGTCCATGGGGTCTAAAGAGTCTGCAGCAGGATAGGTGAAGGCCATACAAAGTGTGATTCACCTAGAGTGGTGAAATCCACTATAACAACTCCCCCTTAATTATGAGCAGATCAGAAATGCCTGAATTATCTTGCTTTCCGTATTTTTTCTCAATTAGCAGGTTTATATCTCACATAGGTGAGCACCAAATGGAGAACTAAGACCATGACTAGATGGAAAGTTCACCAAATATTAGATCCATACCATTATATACATTTATATGCACAATCATAGCTTCTGGTGTGCATTTCAAATTGACTTTTTATAACTAGTTTTAACATTTTGACAGTTTTATTGAAACAGTGCAAATCAAGCCAGAACGTACTTTTGGCAGACTAATATTTCGCATGTGTGACCTCTACAGAGAAATATGAGACCATGGATAGATGTTCAATTCACAAAGGAACAAATCCATACTGTTAGATGAATTTATCGGCACAAGGACACCTTTTGGCGTGCATTTTCAAATGGTCTTTTATAACTCGTTTTAACACTGACAATTTTACTGAAACAGTGCAAGTCAAGCGATAAGGCACTTTTGGTAGACTAATATCTTCATCTTCAGAGACCTTTTGGACAAACTGATGATATGGTTAGATGCACCAATCAACAATATAGAGAACTGTACCTTCATAACAATTTAGTCCATCACGTACAGAAAATGACGGACATTTTACAGAGGCCACTTAGGCAGTTTTATAGAACTAGTGCAAAAAACCTAAAACCCTGTTTTAGCAGACCCATAACTTTATCTTCAAGCGCCTCTTAGGGGAACTGAGACCATGGTCATATGCACACGTCAAAAAACTAAAGTCTGATGGCCTCCTATATTTTTTATCAGTATCCTACGAAAAATGGCGAGCATTTTACTAGGGCACTTTAGACCATTTTTCCAATACTTAGTCAATTTTTCTTTTCACTGTTTCAACTTGGAGTTTCAACCAATTTCAGTCTGAAAACTCATTTTGGAGGACCCATAAGTTTTTTCTTCAAGCACTTTTAAAACAAGATGAGATCATGGTCATGCGCACAATTCAACAAGCTATAACCTTATACTATTAGATAATTTTTATCATTAAACTATGATATATGACAAGAATTTTCCAAGAGAAACTTGGACTAGTTTTTCCACAGTCAATTTTTCTTTTCAGTGTTTCAACTTGGAGTTTCAGCCAGTTTCAGTCTGAAACCTCATTTTGGAGGACTCGCAACATTTTCTTCAAGAACTTTTAAAACAAGATGAGATCATGATCATGTGCTCAATTCAACAAGATATAGACTTATTCTTTTAGATAATTTTTATCATTAATCCATGTGTTGCAGCTACAACTATTTCCCAAATTTCTAAAAATTGGGACCCTCCTTTTAAATTTTGTCTTGCTTAGTTTGTTAGGATTGCTTAACTTTATTGCTAGTTTTGATTTCTTGAGAATTATTATTGAATGAATATCCTTTTATACTAATGCTGCCTTTTGACTTAAATTGTGACTTACGGTGATTTCTTATTTCGCTGACGAAAATTGTTTGAGTTGTGAATCGGGGCCATAGTCACCTATGTAGCCACCGTTGCAGAGGCTCAATAGAATAATGACCCGATTCAAAACCCTGTCTTCTACTGATGCACTTTTGTTTTATTTTATCACTATTGGAGCACTAGTCCTCTTTCCAACCGTTGTTTCGGAAGATCAATAACAAACATTCTGACTGTTTAGAGTTACCCACGTCGATTTCATATTTTATCTCTTTTCTCTATCGGAATTGTGTTGGAATTTTGATCGGGGATTAGGTATTAACTATTTCGATAGTCGATGGTTTCATATCTTAGCGGAAGCTATATTCTATTTTAAATACCATCGTCGCGGCTCCGGAGCGGACTAAGCATCCGATGTGGTTGTTCTATTTTTCGCTTTTGGTTTGATTTTTGCTGATTGTTTTCTTTTATTGCAGAACCCTTAGCATGTGCATCACCCACCATTGCATCTCCTTTGCGGGCTAATCACCCGTTCCTAGTTTTCCATCCGCTGATGAGGTTTTTATCTGCCCGATGCTTAGTATTCTCGGTGGATTTTTTGCTGCCATTCTGTTGTGTATTACATTGTTCTATGTAACAACAGAGGTTTCTCGTGGGCGTAGGTTGATGTTAAGGTTGTCTGAGTTGAAGAACGCGGTTTTGGGGTTGAGTGTTTTGAAGAGTGGTAGTTACTTTGTCCTGGTCTTGGTTTTTGTTGGAGGTTTTCGTTATAGTGTAGATGTGGCCTGGATTGAGAGAAAAAAATCTATTCTATTAGGCATGAGTTTAAGTTTTAAACAGGGGTTTAAGCACAAACTTGTGGGATCTCTTCTGTCTTGACATTTATAATTCATATTACAGGATGCATGTATTGATCTAGTTTGTGTTACCTTGTTAAACACTAATGATCTGATATGTTCAGGATAAGAAGATTGTTGCAAAGAATATATGCCTAAAAGGCAAAGCACAAGAGGAGCAACCTTCAAAGAATAAGTTAAAGCATAAAGAAACAAAGATGTTGCTCGAGGAAAATAAGAGATCGAAAGGCTAAGACTAATAAGATCTCAAAAGGGCCAACGAATTATAGAGCGTAATCATTAAGAGCAGAGGCTCGGGCCTAGGTAGTTTGTCAGTTACCAAGCTGGTCCCTTTTCATAAAAGTGTTTATGTGAAATGTAAAGTTTGTATGAATAATGAGCATTCACAAAATGACAAAACTATGAGATTAAAACGGTTGGGGCAACCCAAAGGTTTTGCTGGTTTTTTGTATAAATATAGGAAAGTTAGAGGGAAGGACCTTTTCCCGTTTAGACTTGTGAGAACACATTGTAAGAGGAACTATTTCATTTTGCAATATACAAATACAATTTTTCCTGTTGGAGAAAGCTTTGGTGGAATGTTCAAATGATGTTCAATGAATGTTGTTGAAGGGGAACTATTTCATTTTCAGCTTTTATTCATTAACTGTGAGATCGTTCTAACTTGTTGAACTTATGTTCTTGTATGAATTTTCTCTGGTTTATTTTATGATAATTTCTACTATGAGTAATGAATGTTTTCACTCCAATGAGCTATCTTATTGTTCATCTATCTATTCATGTTTATGTGTTTTGAATCAAATACCAGCTACTTGTGATTTTTCTTAATGCATGAACTGTAATACATTGCTCATTAAATGATAATATTGCTCCCTAGGGACAGCTTAGTTAGTTTTATTTCCTGCCGTGTGTGATTTAGATGCGAGAGAGTTTAAGACGAGAGGTAAGAACCTGAGCATCACATTGTGACTGCTCCTCATTTTCTTTATCAAATCTGCATTTTTAGATAGGCACTTGCATATCATACTTAAATGTAAAACACCAAAATATACATGGTGGACTGGGATGCAACCGGTAAAGCACTTTATTTTTGTTACTTGACCTATGGTAGCTAGACCGTAAGCCGGACGGATTCTCCATACCAAATAGTTATGGGCTAGTTGGGAACGTTGACTGGGGAGAATCCCTTGCTATTGTTGCCTGGGATTTTCCAGGCCTCAACAATTTTTGGCGGTAGAAGGAGGGCCACCAGTGCATGGCTGGACGAGGAAACCCGTTTCCTCGAAATTACTCCACTAGTGATAGTTTTGAAGGCAGTTCATTTCCGAATTCGATTCCTGAAGAAAATAGAGAACATTTGTATTCTGTGGACAATGAAGTTGTTAATGATTTGAGAAGACACACTAGGGCTTATGTGAAGAAGATTGTAGGATTACCGATTATCCCTGACTTGCCTAGAAGAGAGTACAAGAAGAAAGACCATCCTATAGTGGAAGACTCTGTGTTAGTTGGATATTGGGAAGAACTTGTAGAAACAACTTCTTTACAGCTTTACAGGAAGCTGTTCAGCCTTTGAATAAAGTAGGCCTTGATACACCTAATGGTTCACAAGTTCATAATCCTATTCATTCACCACCTCACTCTCCACCAAGACTCATGGTAGGTGTAAATGCAAATCAACCACCTAACCCACCAAATCCACCACCTAATTGGAAAGCCATATCACCTTGAAACCTAGCACCTCCTTTGCATGACTTACCTTAGGCTTTTGAGAAGATGCTGCCCAAGTTTGACCCAAGTGAGAAGGTTTTCGTAGATGACCCATTTGCAAAGTTTCTTCTTGGCCATAGAAGGAATAAAGGCTGGAGAACACGAAGATGTAGTCTGCATACTTTTTCCACTTACCCTTAAAGGAGCAACAACCTCATGGTATTTTGGCCTGCCTGCAAACTCAATCCCAGATTGGGATACTTTTGAAAGGATATTCAGAAGTAAATATGTAGCCCAAAAGACTCATGCAGCTCTCTGAAAGGACTGTGTGCTTTAAAGAAAGAGAGAAAAGAAAAGGTGCATAGTTTTACCCAAAGATTTGCAGCTTATCTTAAGAATTTTTTTGAAATTGATAAGCCCTCGGATAAAGTTCTGATTGAATATTATACTTCAACCCTAGGGCCTGATTTGGCCATGTTTGCCAAGATGAAAGCCAAACGTATGCTTGCAGAGACTTATGAAGAAGCAGATAGAATAGAAGCTGAAAAGGAAAGCATAGAAGACTATCCTGAGCAGTCAGGAGAGAAAACTGTTGGGAAAAAAGTTTTGTTATTTACTAAGCTTAAAGAGGAACAATCACATGATTTTGAAGGAATGGCAAAGATGATGTAGAAGCTTTCCAACAGAATAATAGACTTGGAAAAGGAAAAGGATGCTCAGAATTATTATAAGCCTTATTACAAGAAGAGAGAAGACAACAATCAGTCTAAACCTTCTCCACACAGTCCCACATCAATGAACTTAACAGAGGTAGGTATGGATAATTTTTGCACTTTCCACCAACAGCCTCATTCTGAAAAAAATTGTCCTCAGTGGATAAATTCAATGACATTAGTAATGAATCAGCTGTTGGATTCCAAATTAACAAAAGCAAATGATGAGGAAGAAAATGATAATAAATCAACGAAAAAGCAAGAGGATGCACATGCCATGGTTTTATGGGACTGTGTCTCGATGTTTGATACAGAAAAGGAAAGTGTTTTGAGACATGAGGACATATCAGAAGCAAATGTGACAATGAGAATCCAAGGGCTGATTAAAGAAGACAGATTAATAACCCCAAAAATTAAGAGACTCCAGAAGAATGTAAAGAAATTTTAGAAAAGCACCACAGCTAATAAAATTCCCGATTTTACCATTACGAGTCAAAATCTGAAGCGGATCAACATGCCTACTGAGCCCATTGAAGAGAAGATCAATAATGTAAAAATGAATCTCATAGAACATAAGATGGAGTATGACATCGTGGAGGATATAAAAAATGTAAAGGTAAATATTTCACTATTTGAGATGTGTAATGTGCCGCAGTAGAAAGAAAAGTTATTGAAAGCACCTAAAATGCCGGAGGAGAAGCTTCCCACTAACAATCAACCCCAAGAGGAAGAAATTGGTGAAGTAAGTGTGGGAGGCAAGCCTAAATGCAAAACTTCACCTTTCCTCCTTACTTTTGAAATTTTCAATCATAACGTGCACAACTGTCTGGTAGACTCGAGGGCATCAGTAAATGTTATGTGACTATTAGTTTGCAAAAAGATAAATGGACAGCCTAAATCATATACCTAGTAGGTTATTCAGTTAGATAGAATGAATGTGAAGGTAATTGGGGAAATGGAGGATGTTTTAATTCGATTATCTTCAAATGAAAAGGTATGTCAGTTCATTGATGTTGTAGTAGCAGACATACCTGAGGCGTATGGGCTTGTTTTGAGTAGAGATTGGTTAGTAAAGCTGAATGGATATTTTGCTTCAGACTGGTCACATCTGTGGTTACCTTATAAAGGAAGCCCAAATCAAATTAAAGTTATAAGAGAGCCCCACATGAAACACAATGTCACTCAGTTAGAAGGTAAGAATGAACCTATGAATTTTGTTTTGGGGAACTACTTCATTGATCTAGAACCAGGAAATTACCAAGCGGAAGAAGCCAGTAGTACATCAGACATCCAGCTTGATCTCCTTCTATTTTCGCAGGCTGATGAAATTGATTGCAAAATAGTAGATTTAGCTTTAGATGTAGATGTTGATTCATGTAAAATAGTAATAGATGATTTTTGGACACTTTTCTTTGATGGATCTAAAACTTCAGAAGGACCAGGAGCTAGCTGTGTCCTGATTGATCTGAAAAAGAAGAAAAAAAAAATTTCTTTCATGTAGGTTAGAGTTTGAATGTAGAACAACTAAATATGAAGCATTAGTTCAGGGACTAAGAAAAGCGATTGAATTAAAAGTAGAAAATGTGAAAGTGTATGGGGATTCTAAAATAATTGTAAAACAAAATCGAAATCAGATACATTGCATTTCCCCTCATTTAAAAGCTTATCAAAATGAAGTATGGGATTTGCTAAAAGGTTTTTATGCATTTAATGTTGTATTGATTCCTAGATTAAAGAATGCAGCAGCTGACTTGTTAGTCACCTCAGCTGCGATGCTTGTACCCTCTAATAACAGGTGTTCTATTGAATTACTTTTCAGGCCCTCTATTCCAGACATGATTACAAATTTACAAGTTTTTGATGATGATCAGCAGATTCTGAAATGTTTGACAAATTATGAAACTTTCAAAGGGGCAATCATTGATGATGAAGAACATCAAGCTGAGCTAAAATTTAACAATTTTATTCCTAAAGGAGTCAGGAATTTAGAGCGAATGTTTGATCTAAACGACAAATTCAGAAGGCCGATAAATGTTAAGGCTCATAGCTTGTCTCTACAATTTGAGCTGATTAATTTAGGAACTAAAATTGAGCCTAAATATGTGAATTTGGGAAAGTGTTACTCCCTAGGTGAAAGAAATAAGTTCATCAGTTTGTTCAAACAATACAAAGATGTGTTTTCTTGGACATATGAAGATTTGAAAACATATGAATCCAAGATTATTCAACATGTCATCCCTATTAGAACTAGGGTCAAGCCTTATCAGCAGCCTTTGAGGAAAATGCACCCAAAACTGGAGCCTCTAATTCAGAATGAAGTAAAGAAATTGTTGGATGCTAAAATTATCTTCAAAGTCAGACACTCATAATGGGCTTCAAATCTGGTACCAGTAAGGAAGAAATCTGGAGAAATTAGACTACGTGTGGATTTCAGGAACTTAAATCGCGCTTCAGATAAAGACAATTATCTAGTCGCACCCATGGAACAGATATTGCAAATGGTTTTTGGTTTTGAGTTATTTTCTTTATTAGATGGATTCTCTGGTTACAATCAAGTATTAGTAGCTAAAGAAGACAGACTCAAGAATACATTCAGAACAAGATGGGGGACTTTTGCTTATAGAAGGATGCCCTTTGGACTCATAAACACTGGAGCTACTTTCTAGAGGGTTATGGATATAGATTTCTGTGGTCTGATTGGCTGCAGTGTTGTGGTATACCTTGATTACATCACAATATTTTCAAAGAAAAGAGAAGAACACACATTCCATCTAAAACGGATTTTCAAGCATTGCCGAAAATATGGTATCTCGCTAAATCCCAAGAAGTGTGTGTTTGTTGTTACAAAAGGAAAGCTACTGGGTCACATGGTATCTAAGAAGGGATATCCATAGACCCATAAAGGATCAAAGCTATCAAACAGATCCCCTTACCCCATTATAAAAAGGGCATGCAATCATTTATGGGGACAATAAATTTCGTGTGAAGGTTTGTGCCGGATTTCGCCCAAATTGTTAATCCTTTGTAGAAAATGGTGAAACAAAGTGTACAATTCAAATGGAATAATGTAGAGAAGAATTAATTTAGTAAAATAAAGACATCTATTGCTCATGCACCCTCTCTCAAAAGTCCAGATTATGAGAAGGATTTTATTGTGTACACTTTCGCATATGATGATTCACTAGCAGTGGTGCTTACTTAGAAGGAAGATGGGGGAGATGAGTTCCCCATATCATTCATGAGCACTAGTTTGTAGGGGGACGAATTAAATTACCCAGCTGTGGACAAGCAAGCTTATGTAGTTTTCAAACTAGTAAAACAATTCAGGCCATACATACTTAAGAACCGGACCAAGGTAATAGTTCCACACCCAGCTATGAGGTCTCTTTTTGTGCAAAAAGAATTAGGAGAAAGAAGAGGCAACTGGGTAACAACTTTATAAGAGTATGACCTAGAATTCAAGCCAGCCTCCATTGTTATAAGGCAGGGACTATGCAAACTAATGGTTGAAGGCAATAGTAATGAATAAAATAGTTGGGAAAGTGAACTAGAGTTACATATGATGGATGTATGTCCTCTTTTCACAACTCTAGATTCCTGGTACATAGACCTTGTTCATTACCTTCAGGAGGGTGTGTTTCCAGAACATTGGAATTCCAAGCAGCGAAGAGTGTTGCACCTTAAATCAGCTGCATATCAGATCATTGATGGAATTTTATTCAGGAAGAATTATGATGGAGATCTTCTCAGGTGTCTAGAGAAGGAAGACACAAAAAAGGTCATAACTGAGTTACATGATGGGCCTACTGGAGCCCATTTTTCTGGAGATATGACAGCCCACAAGATTCTCAGAGCTGGGTACTATTGGCCCATGCTGTTCAAGGATGCTCATACGCATGTTAGAAAGTGCGATAACTGCCAGAGGTGTGGGGAAAGACAAGCCAAAGCAGCAGGACTGTTGAAGCCGGTTATGATAACGAAACCATTTGAGTAATGGGGAATTGATATCATTGGAGAAATAAAACCAAATTCTTCCTTGTGGCACAAATATATTTTAACGGCAACTGACTACTTCACTAGATGGGTCGAAGCCATTTCACTACGTAAAGTCAATGAATATGCGGTCATGGATTTCTTGCAGGATCATATTATGACTAGGTTTGGGGTTCCAATTTCCCTGGTTTTCGATAATGCTACTTATTTTTCTTCCATTATATTAATTGCATTTGCTCATGAAAAAGGAATTAAGTTGCATTATTTTGTCAACTACTGGCCACAAGGAAATGGTTTGGCAGAATCTACGAAGAAGAATTTGATTAGGATCTTGAAAAAGACTGTCATAGAAAACTAGAGAAGTTGGCATTTAGCACTACCAAATTCTCTTTGGGCTGATAGGGTCACACCCAAGAATTCCTTAGGTGTGTCACCATATACCCTTGTTTATGGAAAAGAAGCTATACTTCCTCCTAACATTATGCTACCATCTTCCACAATAGCCCAAGAATCTAGAGGCACAGACAACGAAATCCTCCAAATGAGAATTTATAATCTTTTGAAGGCATAAGATTCTAGATCCAAGGCCAAATAATGTTTTAAGCAACAATAGGAAGTAGTGAAAAGGTGGTTTGATTCGCATAGAGCTGGAACAAAGGAATTTGAAGTGGGAGACCTGGTTCTTAAATGGCATCACCCGCATGATGAAAAAGGGAAGCACACTAAATTTCAACAGTTATGGGTAGTTCATTTTCAGATTGTGGCAAAACTTGGCCCCTCAACCTATAAATTGCAATATTTACAGGGGTGGGAAGAGAACTTACCAGTTAATGGTTTAGTTCTCAAACCTTATTTTTCTTGATTTTTTGTTTTTGTTTTGTACATAAATGAGTTGATTTGGTTATTGACGTTGATTTATTTCATTCCTGCTTGTTTTTAGTTAAAATTTATTTTTGATTTCAATAAAAGAGGCAAAATTTTGGTTGCATGGAAAGCATCAGAGTTCTGGATTAATTGAGATATTTAGGTATAAGACTATATCCTATTGTTTGAATCTGATGGAATTTATTATAGTAAGTAGTTTTCCTAAATGGCTATGAACACATTGAACTCCTGCTTAATCCCTGAAAGATAACTCGGGATCAAGAGGTCTGGAATACTATTTTGAGGCCCCATCCATTTCACATCTAAAATGTCCTAGGGGGTGATAGCTAAAGACCCACAGGAAGGAAGCAAGGTAAAAAATATATTATATATAAATGATCCCATGCCAAGAATTGAAATCCTAAAGGCTAATAAGAGTCAAAAATCCTAAAAGATGCAATATCTATCAAAGCAAAGTACCGAATCATATAAGTACAAAATTGCCAAAAGTTCTTCTCCGTCCGTGAGCTGAAAAATTAAATACATCTCTCACACAAAAGGACACTATGGATAGAGGAGCCTAAATAAAAATTCAGAAATAAAGGCATTAGGAGGACTCAAAAAGGACAAAAGGTTCACAAGCACACAAAAGTGCAAAATGGCATGGGAATAAGGAACAAATGAATATCTATGTTTACCATATGTTACATTCCTGTGGTGTCCAAGCTGGAAGCTACCCAAAGATAGAGGTAAAATGAAAGTCATTTTTTTTTTGGCCTCATAAGAGTTATCTTGACTTTGAGATTTTGGGTTCCATTTTCCTAAAATTGGACTATCATCAATGTTTAAAAGTACATATGTTCACCATTAGGAAGATCTAGACATCTAGAAGAATTCAACATGTTGGTTTTATTGCTAAAACAGTCTATTACTTAAGGAAGAGTTGAGTCAGAGATCTGGGTTCACCATGTAGTCACCAATTGTTACAATTGCAACTATTTCCCAAATTTCTAAAAAATTGGGACCCTCCTTTTAAATTTTGTCTTGCTTAGTTTGTTGGGATTGCTTAAATTTATTGTGAGTTTTGATTTTTTGAGAATGATTATTGAATGAATATCCTTTTGTGTTGATGTTGCCTTTGACTTAAATTGTGACTTACGGTGATTTCTTATTTCACTGATGGAAATTGTTTGAGTTGTGAATCGGGGCTGTAGTCACCTGCGCAACCGACATTCTGGAGGCTCAATAGAATAATGACCCGATTCAAAACCCTGTCTTCCACCGATGCACTTTTGTTTTATTTTATCACCGTCGAGCACTAGTCCTCTTTGCAGCCGCCGTTTCGGAGGATCAATAAAAAATGTTCCGACGGTTTAGAGTTACCCACGCTGATTTCATATTTTATCATTTTTTTTGCTCTTTTTGCTATCAAAATTGTGTTGGAATTTTGATTGGGGATTAGGTATTAACTATTCCAATCATCGATGGTTTCATATCTTGGCAGAAGCCATAGTCCATTTTAAATACCACCGTCACGGCTCCAGAGTGGATTAACAATTCGACGTGGTTGTTCTATTTTTCGCTTTTGGTTTGATTTTGAGCGATTGTTTTCTTTTATTGCGGAACCCTTAGCATGTGCATCTCCCACCGTTGCAGCTCCTTAGCGGGCTAATCACCCATTCCTAGTTTTCCATCCGCTGATGAGGTTTTTATCTGCCTGATGCTTAGTATTGTTGGTGGATTTTTTCCTTGTTGTTTTGTTGTGTATTACATTGTTCTATGTAACGGTGGAGGTTTCCTATGGGCGCAGGTCGATGTTAAGGTTTTCTGAGTTGAAGAACGTGTTTTTGGGGTTGGGTGTTTTGAAGAGTGGTAGTTACTTTGTCCTGGTCTTGATTTTCGTTAGAGGTTTTCGTTCTAGTGTAGATGTGGCCTAGATTGGGAGAAAAAGATTTGTTCTATCAGGAATGAGTTTAAGTTTTGAACAGGGGTTTAAGCACACACTTGTGGGATCTCTTCTATATTGACATTTATAATTCATATTACAGGATGCATGTATTGATCTAGTTTGTGTTACCTTGTTAAACACTAATGATCTGATATGTTTAGGATAGGAAGATTGCTGCAAAGAATATATGCCTAAAGGGTAAAGCACAAGAGGAGCAACCTTGAAAGAATAAGTTAAAGCACAAAGAAACAAAGATGTTGCTCGAGGAAAAGAAGAGAGAGAAAGGCTAAGACTAACAAGATCTCAAAAGGACCAGCGAATTATAGATTGTAATCATTAAGTGCAGAGGCTCAGGCCTGGGAAGTTTGTCAGTTACCAAGCTGGTCCCTTTTCATAAAAGTGTTTATCTGAAATGTAACATTTGTATGAATCATGAGCATGCACAAAATGACAAAACTATGAGATTAAAACGGTTGGGGAAACCCAAAGGTTTTGATGGGTTATTGTATAAATATAGGAAAGTTAGAGGGAATAAGGATTTTTTCCCAGTTAGACTTGTGAGAACACATTGTAAGAGGAACTATTTCGTTTTGCAATATATAATTACAATTTTGCATGTTGGAGAAAGCTTTGGTGGAATGTTCAAATGCTGTTCAATGGATGTTGTTGAAGGGGAACTATTTCATTTTCATCTTTTATTCATTAACTGTGAGATCGTTCTAACTTGTTGAACTTATGTTCTTGTATGAATTTTCTTTGGTTTATTTTATGATAATTTCCACTATGATTAATGAATGTTTTCACTACAATGAGCTATCTTATTGTTCATCTATCTATTCATATTTATGTGTTTTGAATCAAAGAATAGCTACCTGTGATTTTTCTTAATGCACGAACTGTAATACATTGCTCATTAAACGATAATCTCGCTCCCTAGGGACAACTTAGTTAGTTTTATTTCCTGCAGTGTGT
Organism: Pseudotsuga menziesii; assembly: GCA_001517045.1. Classification (NCBI taxonomy): domain Eukaryota; kingdom Viridiplantae; phylum Streptophyta; class Pinopsida; order Pinales; family Pinaceae; genus Pseudotsuga; species Pseudotsuga menziesii. The sequence goes on along the minus strand of LPNX010046762.1, from coordinate 125,304 downwards.
GATTTAGATGCGAGAGAGTTTAAGACGATAGGTAAGAACCTACGCATCACATTGTGACTGCTCCTCGTTTTCTTTATCAAATATGCATTTTTAGATAGGCACTTGCATATCATACTTAAATTTAAAACACCAAAATATACACGGTGGACTGGGCCGCAAATGGTAAAACCCTTTATTTTTGTTACTTGACCTACTATAGCTGGACCGTAAACCGGAAGGATTCCCCATACCAAACAGTCACGGGCTAGTGGGGAACGTTGACTGGGGAGAATCCCTTGCTCTTGTTTCCTGTGATTTTCTAGGCCTCAACACCATGATATATGGAAAGAATTTTCCAAGAGCAACTTAGACTAGTTTTTCAACACTTAGTCCAATTTTCAGAGTTCAACAAGTTGCCATACTTTTACATAACGGTGTCAAATTGTAACAATGAGTTTATGAGAGGAATATAACATCATCATATGACTTTACAACCTCTTCATACATGACATATGCCACGCCATCACTTATTTTGTTATTCCTTTTTCATTAATGAACTATGATTTTTAACATGAGTTTCAACAGTCTCAGCAAGTTCTTTGTAACCTAAACACACATGCCACATCATCATACATGCCATGTCATTTCCTTTGTTATTATTTTATCTTTCACCGAGTTTTGCTTGTTATCATATCCTTGGTTATTCCTTTGTCATTATTGACCACCTTTGACAACAATGCCAACCATACTCAAGAATATTGGTGTACATAATAGGGTCTTGGTTTTATTTTCTAGTGAAATGATGGGGACCATCATTTATTAATGAGGGTGGATTGATTCGAATCTTATGGGGGTGTATAGTCTAATTTTGGATGTGCACTTCAACCAAATATGATCACCAAAACTGGTCCACCTTCACTAAAGAGGAGCACCGACACTAATGCGCCTTCACCAAATAAGAGCATCGATGCTCTTTTGGCCAAAACAACATCAGTTCACATGGTTCATGGAGCACCGACACATCTGTAGTAAAGAAGCTTTGATGCACTTATACCAAATATGAACACTAATTCACCTCAGCCGTATAATCTATACCGAAGAGGAGCACCAATGATAAAAAAAAATTCTCGTGTACAAAAACCTTGTGAACGTGCAAAATAAATGGAGGTGATTTAATAAATACATTATTATTAAAATGTAGTTATACAATAACTTTGATTTTTAATACTCCAAGTATTAGTTCTTACCCTTGTTTATTAATGAATGTCTTATTTACAATTTACAAAAGAAATACTTTCCTAATACAATACAAAATTATAATTTTAATTGTTTAAAATAAATTTTTATAGTTAAAAGCATATGAAATAAGACATTATCAATAAACAAAAAATTAATATTATAAAAATATATAATAATTAATATTGAAATGTTAAGCATTACAATTTATAGTCATGGAGCACTGGTGCGCCTACAATAAAGAAGAATCAATGCACTTATACCAAACATGAGCATTGATGCACCATAACTAATAATGAGCTATGATTTGCCCATATGAAAGAGGAGTACTAATGACAAAAAACAAGATGTCGTTTTCAAAAACCTTGTTAACATGCAAATAAAGGGAGGTGATTTGCTAAATACATGATTATTGAAATGTAGTGATATAATAACTTTGATTTTTAATATTCCAAGTATTTGTTTTTACCCTTGTTTATTAATGAATCTCTTATTCACAATTTAAAAATGAAATACTTTCCAAATATTAAAAAAAATGACTGTTTGAACTTTTTTGTACTTTTAAAAGCATATGAAATAAAAAATTATCAATAAGGATAAACATAATATTCTAAAAATGTACAATAATTAACATTTACAGTAATGGTGATGAAACTTCCCATACAAAACCATAGTGAGTGTCAAACCACTCTATTTACTACGTAATGAGTGGATTTTTTGTAATTACAAATTCACTCAATTATTACATGAAAAATGTTTGATGAGAACTCTCCAAAACCACTCATCCACAAGATAATATGACTAACATGAAAAATCAATGCTCTCAAACCAAAGAAGAGCACTAGTGTAGCCACACTTTAAAACATGACCACTAGTGCACTTATTTAAAAATTGAGCACCAGTGCACCTTCCCTAAAGAGGGGCACCGACATCAGTGTGGCTTAACCAAAGAGTAGAATCGACATGCCTTCACCAAAGAGAAGAATTGATGCGCTCATACAGAATATGAGAACAACCAACTAAAACTAGAATGCTCTGAACAAAAAATAGTTTTCTGCATGTACATAAACCTTGTTAACTTGCAAATAAAAGGGAGTGAAAACTCCTATAAATATGCACACATGTTGCACAAAATGTATCATTTTCTTTGCTAAAATTTTCCCTCATTTTCTATCCATATATTTTGAATAAAAATCCTAAAATAAATCCACCATTAACCTACAAAATAGAGGAAAAACCCTTGAACCAAGAAAAAAAATAAATTAGGAAGCATAGCGCAAAATGCAAACTAATAGAAATAAAATAGATAAAATGGAAAGAAATAAAACAATGAAGAGGGAAAAAATGGTTTCTTGGCTACATTGTACTCTTCCTCTTCCTTTTCTCTCTTGTAGAACCATGTGAAATAAAGAAATTAAACTAACCCTCTCTTTCCCCCTATTCTTAAGACATGTTTCCCACTTCTTTCAATATTTAAAAATTTCCACTTCTTTCAATAAGCGAGGAAAAACCATATATTTTTATTTAAAACCCTAAAATAATTCCACCATTAACCTATAAAATAGAGGAAAAACCCTCAAACTAACAAAAGAAAACAACAAAACCAAATGAGAAATTAGAAACAATAGCGAGAAATGCAAAATAGTATAAATAAAATAGATAATGGGACGAAATGAATTAATGAAGAGGGAAATTATTGGTTGCTTGGATGTAATAATCTTTCTCTTTATATTTTCTTTGGTAGAACCATTTGAAATAGAAAATGAAACAAAACCTCCTTCTTCCCATATTTTTAAGACATTTTCGGCTTTTTTAAAATGTTAAAAATTCCTTTTCTTTTCAATAAATTTTCAAAAAAATGATTTATTTGGTACTTTTGTTTATCAGAAGCACCAGTGCACCCGAACTGTAAAAGGAGTACCGGTGTGCCTTCACCAAAGAGGATCACTGACATTGATGTGCTTTGACCAAAGAGGGGCATGAGTACGCCATTTCAAAAGTGGAGAGCCAATGTTTTTTTGGGCAAAATAATATTTGTGTACATAATAGGGTCTTGTTTTTCATTCCTAGTGAAATGATGGGGAGCATCACTTATTAAGGGGGGGGGGGATTGATACAAATATTACGGGACATATAATCTGAGTTTGGATGTGCACTTCAACCAAATACAAGCACCAAAACTAGTGCACCTTCACCGAAGAGAGGCACTGGCACCGATGAACCTTCAACAAAGAAGAGCACCGATGTTTCTTTGGTCAAAACCACATTGGTGCACATGGGTCATGGAGCACCATTTCACCTACAATAAAGAAGCATCGATGCACTTATACCAAATATGAGCACCAATGCACCTTAACCAATAATGAGCATTGGTGTGACCATACCAAAGAGGAGCACCAATGATAGAAAACAATTTGTCCTGTATAGAAAGCTCGTGAATGTGCAAATAAAGGAAGGTGAATAAATAAATACATTATTATTAAAATGTTGTGATATAATAAATTTGATTTTGAATATTCCAAGTCCCAGTTCTTACCCTTATTTATTAATGAATTTCTCATTTACATCTTAAAAATAAAATACTTGCCTAATATTAAATAAAAATTATAATTTTGATTGTTTGGAATAAACTTTTATAGTTAAAAGCATATTAAATTAGACATTATCAACAAAAAAAATATAAATATGTATAATAATTAATATTGAAATGTTAAGCATTACAATTTATAGTCATGGAGCACTAATGCTCTTGTAAAAAAGAAGCATCAATGCACTTATACCAAAAGAAGAGCATCGATGCACCTTAACCAACAATGAGTCTCGATGCACCCATACGAAAGAGGAGCACTAATGACAAAAAATATATGTTGTGTACAGTAACATCGTGAACATGTGAATAGAGGGATGTGATTTAATAAATACATGCTTATTAAAATCTAGTGATATAGTAACTTTGATTTTGAATATTCCAAGTATTAGTTTTTACCCTTGTTTATTGGTGAATTTCTTATTTACAATAAAAAAAGAAATACTTGTTGAATATTTAAAAATATATATATAATTTTGATTGTTTGAAATAAAAATTATGGTTAAGTGTATATGAAATAAGACATGATCAATTCGTATAAAAATAATATGACAAAAACTTACAATAATTAATATTTCAATGTTAAGCATTAAAATTTATAGTAATGGTGATCAAACCTCCCATACAAAACCATGGTGAGTGTCAAACCACTGGATTTAACATGTTATGAGAGGATCTCTTGTAATTACAAAACCATTCAATTGTTACATAAACAATGTTTAATGAGAACTCTCCAAACCACTCATCGACTAGAGATAATGTAACTAACATGGAGAATCAATTGAGTCTCATACCAAAGAAGAGCGCTAGTGTGTCCATACCTTAAAATAGGATAATCGATGCACTTATACAAAAAATGAGCGCTAGTGCACCTTCCCCTTAGAAGAGGAGCACCAACTATGCCATGCGTTCCCCAAATATGATCACTAACATTTGTGCACCTTAACCTAAGAGTGGCACTGGTGTGCCTTCACCAAAGAGAAGCACTGGTGTTCTCACAAAAATTATGAGCATCGCAAACATAAAATAGAATGTTGTGAATAGAAAATAATATTCTCCGTGTATAGAAACCTTGCAAACTTGCAAATAAAAGGAGGTGAAAACCCCTATGGATATGCACCAATGCTACACAAAAGTGTATTATTTTCTTTTTTCTAAACTTTCCCCTTATTTTCTATCCATATATTTTGAGGGAAAATCCTATATTAAATACACCATTAACCCATCAAATAGAGGAAAAACCCTCAACACAACAACATGAACAATAAACCAAATAAGAAACTAGGAACAATAGTGATAAATGAAAAATAATAGAAATAAAATAGATAATGGAAGAAATAAAACAATGAAGATGGAAAAATGGTTTCTTGGATGTGATAATGTTCCTCTTCCTCTTCTCTCTTGCAAAACCATGTGAAATGAAGAAATGAAACAAACCCTCTTTTTTCACCTCTTCTTAAGAAGTTTTTCCCACTTATTTCAAAAGCTTAAAAACTTATGCTCCTTTCAATAAGAAAGAAAGCCTGTATATTTTGATGTAAAACCCTAAAATAAATCACTATTAACCTCCAAAATAGAGGAAAACCCCTAAAAAAAACAACAACAAAAAAACCAAGTAAGAAATTAGGAACAATAGTGAAAAATGCAAGATAATATAAATAAGATAGGTAATGGGAAGAAATGAAACAACAAAGAGGGGAAATATTAGTTGTTTGGATGCAATATTGTTTCTATTCCTCTCCTCTCTAGTAGAACCATGTGAAATGAAGAAATGAAACAAACCCTCTTTTCCTCCTCTTTTTAAGACATTTTTCCTATTTCTTTAAAACATTTAAAAATTCTCATTGTTTTCAATAAGTTCTTTTTTAAATGAATTATTATTAGGTGCTTTTGTTTATCACAAGCATTGGTGCACCCATACCATAAAAGGATTAGTGGTGTTCCTTCACCAAATATGAGCACTAACATTGGTAATTCTTGACTAGAGAGGAGCACTGACATTGGTGTGCCTTCACCAAAGAGGATCATTGGTGCGCCATTTCAAAAGTGGAGCACTAATGTTTTTTGGCCAAAAGAAAATTTGTACAAATGGTTTATGGAGAACCAGTGCACCCACACCTTAAAAGAGAAATGGTGTGCCTTCACCAATGAGGAGCACTAACACTAGTGTGCTTTATCCAAATAGGATCATCGATGCACCATTACAAAAGTGGATCACCAATACTTTTTGGGCTAAAATCACACCGGTGGGCATGGGTCATAGAGAACCATTGCTCCTAAACCAATTAAGAGCACTGGTGCACCATTACAAAAAAAAAACACCAATGCTCCTAAACCATGTGAATCATTGGTTCACC
>LPNX010046762.1:105382-119043 GCA_001517045.1 Pseudotsuga menziesii | reverse complement strand
GGGGGGGGGGGGGGGGGGGGGGTCTACTGCAATTTTTGGTAGAAGGTGGTCTCCTTGTAGTGAGACCCTCTAAAAATCCCTACAAAGGTCACAACATCCATCTAAATCTTGCAAAGGCAGTTCAACCTCCAATCCGTCCATTATTGAGATTTTAGGTGGCATGTACACCTGCAGATAGGTTGATAAAGGGCCGGAATGTGGTCATCCAAGCTTCAATATGCATGCAAAATGAAATTTAAGTTGTGTGATAATATTTTAAATATAAAATAATGATTGATGTGATCGTGAAAAGTGCCACAAAATATTCAAAGGGATTGTAGAGAAAAATTGGATATGGTAGAGATCATGGAACCTTCGGCTGCAGTGTAGAAACCTTGCAATATTTATATTTTTTTGTAGATCAATGGATGTAGTGAAATCCATGTATGATTCTTTTGCAATGGTAAATGAGGATCCAAAGGTATAAAAAAATTGTAGTGCTTGAGGACCAATTGTGATGCTCATAGTGTATGGCTCAACAAGTAAACTTCGAGAGTTCCAAAAGGAGGTTGGATATTCCTACAAATATTTGAACATGGACTATGCTTCAAACCCTCATTCCCATGGAGTGGTAACCTGCTCTAATACCAATGATATGAATCTTAATGGATGATACTTGGAAGGATTGAATGTCGAGAGAGGATGAGAGAAAATATACAAACTACTAAGAAATTCATATAAGGAACATGGACAAAAATAGATAAATTAAAGACACCATGAAAACACAAGAGAGAGTTGGAGCTTGTTTCTTTCATCGACTGCTCATAAAAAAATGATGCTCCCCTTTGTGACTTGTGCCTGGAACTTTTATATTGTGGTTTACTTTACATATATAGAATTCATTTTTGAAGAGGATACATGTATAGATTTAGGTTAAAGTAAACTACAACCTATATCTATATTTTGTTGTTAAGAAGGATTGGAGAATTTCTAGAAAAATGCTTGTACATATAGCATGTCATTACAAATTGGGGCATTCCTCCTTATAGACTAAATTTATTATCCCTACTACACTACTATGTGCATCATCACATATTCTCTTCCACTTCTATTAAGTAATCAAATTTGGAGTATATAGGCTTCTCCAAGGTAGATGGATGTACACATGAGCTATACACTATACTTTTAATATCTAGAATGGTTTTATATATATAATTTACTTTAATGTACAAATAACGTTTTCATTCTCCACTTACCTTAGGAATTTTTCCAACCTTTAAAGTTTTATTCTTTTACTGGGTCGATGACTATTGATAGTCTCCTTCATTTATGGGTCTACCTATCTAAAAGAACTTCTATCCAAGCTATCAATGACTAGTATCACAAATAATTTATATATATATATATATATATATAGATATATATAGTATCTTCCAATAGGAAAATATCCACCACCCTAAATAAAGAGTGATCATGAATTGTCCCAGAGAAACTCTCATTATATCAAAAAAAAGATATAAGGGCTTGCGCCCTTGACCAAAACTTTTTCTTACAGACCAAACATTCCAATATCTATTTTACACAGTCGACTTCATGTCTCGAATAACGAATAGATATTCAACAAAAAGAGAATATTATAATTCTAATTTTCTTTGATTTTCTCTGTCTCGAGATGCCCCAGAGCTAGTAGAAAACCAAGCTTGGACAAGCCATCTGCCTCCATGTTTAACTCTCTGTAAATGTGAGTTATGATTAAACTTGAGAAATAATCCAAAAGGATTCTGATTTCTCTCAACGATTATTGAAGATGAGGAATATTAATTTGAATCTTTTTGTTGACCCAATCAACCACCATCTTCGAGTCCCCAAATACTTGTAAATGGGAGATGTTACTATTAATTGTCAAATCTAAGACCGTATGCAGAGCTCATAGTTCTTCCTTTTTATTGGTACAATGCCTAGGAGCGTACTTTGTGTTAGCACTGTATTTGAAATTGTGGATTTTTTAAATGAAGGGTTTGGAAATGATCATATTTGAAAATTTTGTGGAAGCGCTCTTTAAATTAATGGGTTAGCATGATCTTTCATCATGAAGCATTGGATGAAGAAAGGATTTGATCTATGGTGGTGGATCCTTCCACTGTTTGAAACATGGGAGAGAAATTGAAATGTTCTCATCAACAGAATGGAGGTGAGAGGTGTCAAATATCGACGGCTCAGATTAAAGAGGCTTTAGATCAATGGTTGAAAGAAATTTCTACAGATCACATATGCAAGGAATAAATTAATTTTTTGGATTTGTAGAATCCGTTACAAAGATGCAATCACATAAATCTTCCAGAAATCTTTCGGAGGAGAGATCAACAATATTGGGAACCATAGCATGAAAGAGGTCATGCCCTCATGGCAAGCACTTTGAATTCCAAAGCACTCTTGATTGATTCTAGAGCTTCGAACCACATGATGGCTGAAAGAGACTCCTTCTCATCTTTGGAGACTGGAAAATCCATCCCCATCCACATGGGAGATGACTCCACCATCATTTCAGAAGGACAAGGTACGGTTGATCTTGAGAATGGCTATTTTTCAAATGTTTTGTATGTACCGTCTCTAGCATCAAATATCCTTAGTGTCTATCAGATGACACATACAGGAGTGCCTAAGAGAGTATCCTTTAGCCCTAATCATTTTGAGATAATGGAACTTGCATCCGAGAAACTTGTTGCCAAAGGCCTTGCAAACCATCACGCAAAAGCCTATGATTTTTCCCACTTTGTGGCGGATGCAAAGCCCACTGCACTCCTGACTCATGGAAATGAAGTTAGTATACTATGGAATGAGAGGTTTGGCCATGTCAATTTCAAATACTTGCAGCAATTACAGAAAAAAAATCCATGGTTGAAGGCCTCCCGGTCATCAAGGCAACCACTGGAATTTGCAAGGGCTGTGTATTTGGAAAGCACCTTGAGCAAAAGTTTGATTGGCAGAAGGAGAATCGAGCTACATGCATCTTGGGGATGATACATTCTAATATCAGTGGTTCCATGCCTATCACATCCATGAATGGATCAAGGTATCTTTTGATTTTTATTGATGATTTTTCCAGGTACACATGGGTCTTCTTTCTCAAAAAGAAGTCTGAAGTATGTGAAAAATTCACTGAACTGAAGGCCTTGATCGAGAATGCATCTGGGCTTAAGATCAAGATATTGAGATATGAAAATGATGGGGAGTATGTCAGTAATTATTTGCTACAAATATGCTCCCAAATTGTTATTTGGGTATAACATTCAATTCCCTACACTCCCCAGCAGAACGGTGTAGCGAAAAGGAAGAATCGGTCTCTCAAGGAGATGACCACCTGTACGTTGGAATCAAAGAAGTTAGCTGAAAATTTGTGGGCTGAAGCCATGCATGCTGCAGCATACATTTAGAAAATAGTTCCACACTCATCCATGAAAGGAAAGACCCCTTTCAAATCATAATTCGGACACAAGCCGGATGTGTCGAACCTGTGGGTGTTTGGGTCCACTGCATGGGCCCGAATTCCACTTGATAAAAGAAGGGATTTGCAACCGCAAAGCATAGAATGTATGTTTATTGGGAATCCTAAAGAATAAAAATGTTTCAATATTCTAGATATCAAAAAAAAATATATCATCATCGAAAGGAGTGTCAAGTTCGATGAGCCTCTTCAGGAGATGGAATTAGTGAAGGAGAAAACTGTTTAATTTCCTTCCTATTCTACTGAATATTTGGATGATGAAATTAGGGGTGATGACCCTGATTGGGATCCTTTAATTTTTGATATCAGTGTATAGAAAACATCAAATTCTGAATCAGAACCTCAAGTACAAAATCAATTTCCCACATGGGCCTGACAGACACTCTCTTTCGCAGGAGATAACATTGGAAATCCAAATGATCTAAGGAGAACCCGGTCTGATTTCCAAAGAGTAGGTATTGTGCTCTCTTGTCTTGATAATTTTCTGTCCAAAACTTGTTATTTGATGATTATTTTAGACCCAAATTCCTACTACCATTCTCTAAAGGATCCAAGATGGCAAGTTTCCATGGATGAAGAGATGAATTATCAAAAAAACATTACTTGGGAGCTAGTTTCTCTTCCTCCGGGAAGGAAATTGGTTCAATGCAAATGGGTGTTTTGGACCAAGTTTTCTACTCATGGAAACACCTGAAAATATAAGGAAATGCCAGTGGAAAAAGGTTTCTCTCAGGTCCAAGGTGTGGACTACCATGAGACTTTTGCACCGGTTGCAAAAATGGACTCCATCCCCCTAGTTTTGGCAATTTCAGCATCTAAGCATTGGGAAGTGCATCATATGGATGTTAAGTCAGCCTTTTTGCATGGATATCTTCATGAGTAGATATATATGAAGCAGCTTGAGGGCTACATCTCTGATCCATCTTTGGTTTGCAATCTAAAGAAGTCACTGTATGGGTTAAAAGAGGCCCCAAGAGAGTGGTATTCCAAGATGGATGCCTTCCTTCTCTCACAGAAATTCCAAAGGAGTAGATCAGATCCAAATGTATATATATAGAAATTGCTTCTATTCATAGGTAGCACAATTTCTTCTATTCAGGCATCAAAAATGCTCTCAACAATGCATTTGAAATGAGCGATTTGGGTCTCGAAATTGAGCAAAATTATGATGGGATAATGGCCACTTAGTCCAAATACATATCAAACCTGTTAGTCAAGTTTAACATGGATGAATGTAGGCCTGAACCATTCCCTTTCCTTTCATGGCTGAATGCTGTATCAAGATACATGTAGCAGACCCATGATCTTCATTGGAAGGTAGCCAAGAGGATCCTCTAGTATATTCAAGGAACCAGGACCTACGACATTCACTATGCTGCAGACTCCGAGCTAGAGTTGGTTGGATACACAGATTCCGATTGGGCAGGTGATCCTATTGATCGAATTTGTAGACTTTTTGCAGCTACTTTCACAGGAAGAATTCTAAGTTGGTTTAAGTTCTTGCCAGCAAAATCCGTTCATTCATGGGAACATTTCATGAAATTATTTCTTAATGCTCATGAGGATTATAGTTACAAGATACTTGGACTTGAACTAGAAAATATTCGTAGACATAAAGATGAATCACTTGATGATTTCTTTTCCAGATTTATGTTAACATGTTGCAGGTTTCATGAGAGACACCAACTTTCTAAAAGATACACATTGGATTGGTTTCTCTATCTTACTTCTCTCTCTGATTTTCATGATTTGGAAAAGAATGAAAAATCTGTAGTAGATAACATGCATGTTAGTTCATTAGTTGAAGATGATTTAGAATCTATTTTTTCTAATTCCACTGCTGAAAATGAAATTGTTGAAAATGGACAAATCACAGAATCTTATGATAAGCAATTTCAAGAACAAGAGAATAAAGATGATGATTCAACTTTTACATTAAGTGATAATTCTAAAACTTTTGTTGTTCACACTACAATGGAAGATAAACCACAAATTCTTGATTCTTCAATTGAATGTGCTAGTGATGATATAATCTCATTATCTTCTTCTCATGATGAGTTAGTTCCTTTCATTCCTTCACAAAATTCATTAGTTTAGAGTTTTACTAATGATGCTTTTGTTAAAACGGTCAAACAAACAAATTGTATCAATAAAGAAGCATTTAATCTCTTATACTCTGAATCTTACTACTCTTTGTATCCTGATGTTTTTGCTGATCATAGACTATATTTACATGTTAATGATTTTCTAAGGAATACTCCATTTTGGTCATATTTTGATAGGATACAAAGGAATACATTTTTGGAGGTTGAAGAACACATTGGTATTCATTCTAATTTATTTCAAATTTTTCATGAAGAAGGTCATAATTTTTCTAATATCATTACTCATCAGACTCATGCACATTCATCTATTTCATCTTTTGTCAGTAAGGATTATGATTTAGTTTGTAATATTGAAAGGGATACACAATTTATTCATGATGTATTGAATATTGATTTTCTTCATTGCAGCATGATAATTATATCTGAAACCAATGATATCAATTTCAATCTTCATATTAAAAGACACAATGACTTATTTGATTTCCAAATAATACCCAAATGTCATGATGATATTGTGTTAAAAGATACATTTTTTACTGATCCTTTTTCATGAATTTTGAATCATACTCCTAATAAGATTCTTCTTAGTCATGATTCTCATGAGAAATCTTTTTTCCTCCAACTCGATTTTTATGATCCGATTTATACATGGTGGGAGGAATCATTTATTAAAAGGTTTCCATGTCATCTTTCATGCTTTGTACATACAAAATTTGATTTGATTTATTTTCTTCATTTTAAAGTTTTCCAATTTCCAATACTCATACAGGATTTTTTTTCTTTGGCAGGTTTCAAGCTACGTGAATGGCTTCATTGGAAATTTTCATTTACTTAGTTTGTATATTTTATTTTATTAGTTTAGATTAGGTTTATAATTTAGAATGATTTATGTTTGTTTATATTTGAATAAATGCAGATATATGGAGTTGCGACAACATAATTTTAAGAATGAGATGACGACATCATTATCAGGGAAGCAATTCTTTACTTCCTCTCGTTTTTTAAAATCTTCTCATTAAAATAAAGCAATTTTCATCCTTTCATAGCTCCATATTTATTTTGTTACTTTTATTCTTGAATAAAACACATTAGATTAACATCCCATCAGTTATTAAAAAACAACTTTGACTTAATTGAAATATTTTTAAAGAAAAAAAAATTAAGGCAAAACTAAGGAAGGATAGGGATAAAAAACTTTAAAATACGTTAATCTATTTTAATTCCCTATTTTCTTTCTTTGCTGGTAATTAGTCATATGTTGTTAAACCTATTTTCCATTTGATGAGATCTTGATTAACTCATGTGTTATGTGTATATAATTTGATTTAAAATTTCATTTTCTTTACTAAGAGTTTTCTCGTAGACTCTGAAATCCTTCTTTTCAGTAATTTGTTGAAATAAAACTCATGTATATATTGTACACTTGTAATTATTGATCATTTTATTTTCTTTCTTTTCAGTTTATTTTTGTTTTTCCTTTTGATTTTTCAAAACCTGGAAAAATGATTGAGACCTGGGAATGTTTTTCTGTCATAAACTTGGAATCTGATTATATAAAAGATAAAGAAAGCTAGAATTTTAGAAATCTATTCTTATCTCAGAAATAAAATTAAAAAAATTGAACTCTTGTAAACAAAAACTACTAGACGAAAACTTTCACTTTATTTCATTTCTTTTATCATTATCCTCAAATTATTGGATTTAATGAATATCGAACTCACTATTACTAGGAATTCTATTACTTATTTAGAAATCAGTTCTGGGAAAGCAGTTGCAATTTAAAAAAAAATCAGTTATCTATAGATCCTTTACGCTATCTTACTCGTAAAGAGTTCCCTATTACGTTCCCCCATTATAAACATGCAAATATCTTGTAGATGAGCAATTAAATGCTGAGTATGAAACCTTCTTTAAACTTATTAGCTTTGGATTTAAGCCGTTGGGTAGAATGGGTTAAAAGACGTACCCTTTCAAGGCTATGGACGCCCGCAGGAAGGAGGGCTCCGTCTGTGGCAAACTTGGATTCCAAATCATAAATTGTTATATATACAAAAATCTATAAGAATCCAAAGCCATCCCACACTCATGAAGAGGTTCCAATGCAGCTTACCCATTAATAAATTGAGAAGTTCTAAATATTCCTATCTTATCTTGGGACTAGAACGGTAGGATGTATGGTTAAAAGTCAACCCTTTCGAAGCTATGGACGCTTCCGGGGAGGGTCATGACTGTAATATTAGGATCATATCTTAAAAAACTGGTCAAATATAAAAATTGCGTTGTTTTTCCCAGGACTAATTTCTTTTGGAGTCTTATGTTTTCTGAAAAAACTTAAAATTCTTATCATTTTTTAAGGTAATCTCTGGATAATGATAAAAGAATTGAATCTGGTATTAGTTTGAAATCTAGTCTTATTAAAAGGCACAGTTCTTTTATCTTCATAAAAATGTTGATTTGAGTAAAGAAAAATTTTCTTGTCATACTACATACATAAGTCATATTTCATGTTTTTGTAGAGATAACTACTTCGCCCCGTAAAGTCGCCATTTGTTGGCCTCCCAACAAATCCCTTTCCCAACTGCAAGGGGAAGGGAACCCATTAGAGAATTTTTTTGGGGAAATCTGTAGCTACTGTTTTCATTTCAGTAGTTTTCGGCTACATATTTTCTGTAATTGAATTCCACGAGTGTGGGATGCCTCTGGATTCCAAGCTGATATGTCCACAACTTTTTTCAAGTCTAAGCCTTTATTACTTTATTGATCACATGATCATATTGACAAATTCAGATTAATTATCTAAATACTCAATTCGATATACATCTTAAAAGATACACGTGAAGGTTTAGAAATGAGCATACTTTTCCTTTTTACATTCGGTGAGGTAGTTCTAAAGTGCAAATCTGCATTTTCACTTGAGCTTGCGACCTCTTACTAGTTCTTCTCATTAAAATTTTCATGGTATTCTTTTAAAATCATTTGGTCCTTTGTATATGAATGCCTTCTCCAAATTATTTCTTTTTTTATATTCATGATGGTCACATTTTATAAGCTGGTTTAAATTACTTATGTGAAACTATTCCTTATAATTCAAAGTAATTTTTGAATTTTTGAATTATTTATGTTTCCAAAAATTAATTTATTCAAAGGAATATATATTTCACTTTGTAGATTTCTGCGGTAAGATAAGTTGTTGCAGGGTTCTTCCGGACAATCCGCAGTAGACATTTTTAGGTCGACGTTTCGATTCCGAATCTAGAACCATCATCAAGACAAGTAATATATATTCATGATATATATGGGGCCAAAGTGTATACAGTTTTACAAAAGGAAAATTCCAACTCGAGTTTGTTTTACTTTCACGACAACCTCACAATTATAATAATGTAATAATGATTTTTATAAATAAAAATTATGAGTTTTGGTTATTGGTTTAAAGGGGACGGTTGATATTGAAATGATCTTGTAATGATTCTTTTTTCCTCTATGTATAGGTAGCACAAGAATTCAGCTCAACGATTTCAATAAAAGTAGGATGCCATATGCTAAATATAGATTACAATCAACCAACGCATTAAAGGAGATCTCCATTAAATCTTCAGTGAAATCAGAAATTTGATTTAAAATATTTCCAAGCCGATACGGGATACCAAATTGTTTGGAATCATTCCATTAATTTGCAGCTTTTGCTGTGAATGTGAAATTACCACGAATTGGGGAGAGTATTCGGATCAGATCATCAGCTTAACAAACAGTGTGTTGAGAAAACATTTGCTTGTCAATATAAAGGATGGAGTTTCCACTGCTAAGTAGGAGCTGGGGGGCAGCGCTGGAGGGATTTTTACAGAGCTGAGATATTTTTATTTCTAGAATAGAAATGCTGCTACCAGTGGGGGAATATTTCTCTTTCATGTGTCCAAGAGCAGACTGGGGGCTTCCCAAGCACAAAATACTTTTCTTTTGAAAGCTCTGAAAACGTTGTTACCATAGAGGCTGCGCTGAACAGAACTTGAATTTTCTTTTAATGTTCTGTAAACACTGCTGCCAGGAGGTCTAGGAATCGAAGAACGCATTGCACTGAGGCTATTGGATGGAGGAATGTTTTTCTTCATACTTATGTTTTCTTTCTGCAAATGATTTTGAAGAAGGAGGCTGGTGGATTGAGTACGTGCAGGAGCTGATTTTCAGAGAGATCCAGGTTTCAGGATTAAGATTGTTAGAAGTTTTTCTGTAAATTATACACTTTCCCATTTCTAGAGAATTTTCATGGAATTGAAGCATCAAATTATTTTGAGTTTTCTGTTTTCAAAAATCTTCATTACATGTGGTAACTATGTATTTGTTTATACCAATAATATAAACTTTGAATGATTTTAGGTTTTTATTATTTGTATTTAAATGCAAATTCTTCTTTCAATTTTTATTGTTTCTAGCATTGTTTTGATTATTAATTTTTAATTATAATAATTTATAATTAAAAATTATGTTATCTTTTACATATGAAAGGAATTACTTTACTTTTTTATGTTAATGATAGTTAATCAGAAATGCAGGAAATGTTTTATTTACTTTTCTTGGAAATGTTTTTACTTTTCCTTGAAATGTTTTATTTACTTTTCCTTCTTTGAATATTTCACAATAACGGAATGGTTGTAAAAGAATGTACTGTTGAATTATTTCATGTATTGTTCTTTTTAATTAAAATACACGAAAAAGAAGTAAAAGTTCTTTTTGATCAAGAAATCTTTTAGGTTAGATATACTTTAAATACTTTATTTAGTTTTATTTTCTTCCATTGATTAAAGTATTAGTGGATTTTTTCATTATACTTTAATTCAATTATATTTACTTTATTTTGAGCTTATCCTTTTCTTGGAAAATTAAAAAGATAATTCACAAAAAATAGTAATTGGGTTTCCTATTGTTTCAATTTTGTAAATGTTATTACATATCTGTATATATATAAATAAATAGATTAGATTTTTATAATATTTTCTTTATTTTAGATTAGTTATTAGTTTTCCTGTACATTTGATTTAGTTCTATCTTTTAGATTTCTTTTAGATTAATTCTTTGGCTAACGGAGCCATAAAACCCGTCGGGAACAACCATCCCAAACAGCTTGGAACCTGCTTTAAGGATCCTGGTCTGGGTTGTCTCCCCTTGTTGCGAGAAAATCACATTTTCCCGTCAACACACACCCACATAGTTTGTGGCTCGGAAAATATTTTTTTATTGCTCATATTCTTCTAGTTAAATTTTTCACCTGCCTAGCTACATGTTATCACCGACATTTTCCTTGCCGAGTTATCCATGCATTGCTACCAGTGATCCATTCATCAGTTAGCTATGATTTATTTGTTATATTCCTTTTTTTATAATTGCTTATTTTGAATTTTGATCATAGAATCAATCTCGATAGTATACTTGTCTCATCCTCATCCTTATATGAAAAAGCATAGGCTATAGTCCACCCCAAATCTCAAATAAAAACTAACAAGAGAGGACTACCATGAAATGAATCTGTGCTATACACTTGTTACACTTTGGTGAAGCAAGTCTAAAATCCGAGATAATATCTAAAGACCTATGAACATAAATATCTAAATGTTTATCCACATAATTATTTTTTCTAATATCAATAAAAAAAAATGCTTTCTATATGAGAAAAAAAAGATATACTAATAACTAAACATGTAACTAAATTTGGATATAACCAACAATGTTGTCTCACTGCAATGAACCTTTCTTCCTAGTGAAGCATGCTTTAATAGATGGTATGAATTCCCGTGTAAATGGAGAATTTATACGCTAGATACCTACTGATTTCTTGGTTAAACATCATCAGACGCCAAATAATCTCTCTTGTAGTAACTATATGTTCAAGATGTTATGAACTAAATTTTATTTCATCTATTTTTTAATTTATTCTGTTGGATCTTTATGGTAAGGAGGTTCCTTCCACCGTATTAATGGCATCCTTTTGAACAATGCACTTGTAAATAAGTTTTAGCTTTGATTGCGTATTTATACCAATTTCTATTGCAACACATATACAAGTTATTGTTATTTCCTTAATTAGAACTATTTTAGTGTTCATTATTTTTTATACATTGAAAAAGAGCATCTACAAAATCATAGATTCTGCAGCTACTCCATATTTTGTTTAGTTTTGATGTATTTTATTGTTTTATTTTCACGCTATGGAATTATCATTTATGTTTTGGATCACGATGCATCTAGAAATTTGAAGCTTGGTTTATGGTTGGATTTACTAAGATGGTTATCTAGAATTATCGCAATATCACTGATGGACATTATTAACCACCAGTAAGCTACCAAAGTGAGAGTGGCAGGATTTATTTGAGTGTTTTCATTTTGGCTGTACTAGCACGCACCATATACTATCCTAAAACTGGGTCGGCTGTCGTTTTCAGTGTGACTGATGCATCGAATCATGGACTCGCAGAGATCACAAGCCATTGGTTTTGCTCTTATGTAGTTCAACTATTGCAGCTATTCTTCTAGGATTCAATTCGGTGCCAACAAGTAATCTTTATTTAGTGTTGAGATGCGAAATTAATGCAAGGCTTTCAATACTAATGAAAATGATGGATCAGGTAGGAGGGATGAAGGAAGAGGGGGAAGGGAGCGGAGCTCCGCTCCCTTGGCAGCCAAAGAGCCGCCCCTAACTGGTGAATCGTGCCACCGGTTAGGGGCGACTCTTTGGCTTCCAAGGGAGAAGAGCTCTACTCCCTCCCCCTCTTACTTCCTCATTATATATATATATATGTTATAATTATTTAAATGAAATTGTGATTGGATTGAATGGATATCTATCTACACTGCAAAGAAAGGCCTGCTCCATCGAGGTTGTGAATCTTCTATTTTCTTGGTTTTGGTTTTAATTTATTTATATCGCTTATTTCCATTCATAGTTCTAGATAGTTGTCTGAGTATTTTGTTGCGCTTACTACATAGGCATTATACCTGCACTCTTGAATAGAATTTAGATATGCATTTGTTTTGAGTATTTCCAACATTTCTATACCGAGACCTTAGAACGAATATTTTTATGTTAAATTCTTGGGTTAAAAACTAAACTTAACATATTCAGAATATGTATCCTTCCTTCATGTAAAGATCAAGCTTAATAATGAAAATGTTATCTTCTTGAAATAATCGTTTTGAATTATGACAGCTCCGTTCCAATTCATATTTATTATCTACAATTCAAATTGATTTGGACAATAACTCATAAATCTCATTAAGAATTTATCGTTTTACTCAATATTTAATTGCTCAGTTAACAATGCAGGTTCATTTTTATGGAAGTACAATTTCTTTGAAGTGTAGATAGATCTCCTTTTCAATCCCATCATAATTTCACTATAATTTCATTTAAATAATTATAACATATACATAATGAGGAAGGGAAGAGGGGAGGGAGCTGAGCTCCGCTCCCTTGGAATCCAAAGAGCCGCCTCTAACTGGTGGCGTGATTCTGAGAATCACGCCACCAGTTAAGGGCAGCTCTTTGGCTTCCAAGGGAGTGGAGATCAGCTCCCTCCCCTCTTCCCTTCCTCGGTATATATATGAAAATCGATATATGTATAACGATAAAACTCGAGTAAAATGATAAATTTATTTTATTATAAAAAATCTACGTTTACACATGGATTTCATCATTCTATAGGTAGGCCGAGTTCATTCCTCCTATTCGTCATAACCGTTTTCCATTAAAAATAAGAAAAAACTTCTTAAAAGGCAAGAGGGGAGGGAGCTAGGCTCTGCTCCCTTGGCAGCCAAAGAGTCGCCCCTAACTGGTGGCGCGAATCTCAGAATCATGCCACCAGTTAGGGGAAGCTCTTTAGCTGTGAAGGGAGCGGAGCCCAGCTCCCTCCCCTCTTCCCTTCCTCATTATGTATATGAAAATCGATATATGTATAACGATAAAACTCAAGTAAAATGATAAATTTCTTTTATTATCAAAACTCTACGTTTACACATAGAGTTCATCGTTATATAGGCATGACGAGTTCATTCCTCAGATTATTCATAACAGTTTTTCATTA
>LPNX010046762.1:74413-105304 GCA_001517045.1 Pseudotsuga menziesii | reverse complement strand
CCACCAGTTAGGGGCGGCTCTTTGGCTTCCAAGGGAGTGGAGCTCAGCTCCCTCCCCTCTTCCCTTCCTCATTATATATATGAAAATCGATATATGTATAACAATAAAACTCAAGTAAAATGACAAATTTATTTTATTATCAAAACTCTACGTTTACATATAGACTTCATCGGTATATAGGCAGGGCAAGTTCATTCGTCATATTCCTCATAACAATTTTTCATTAAAAATAAGAACAAACTCCTTAAAAGGGAAGAGGGGAGGGAGCTGAGCTCCGCTCCCTTGGAAGCCAAAGAGCTGCTCCTAACTGGTGGCGCGATTATGAGAATCGTGCCACCAGTTAGGGGCAGCTCTTTGGCTTCCAAGGGAGTAGAGATTAGCTCCCTCCCCTCTTCCCTTCCTCATTATATAGATGAAAATCGATATATGTGTAACGATAAAACTCGAGTAAAACGATAAATTTATTTTATTATCAAAACTCTATGTTTAGAGATAGAGTTAGAATCACGCCACCAGTTAGGGTCAGCTCTTTGGCTTCCAAGGGAGTGAAGCTCAGCTCCCTCCCCTCTTCCCTTCCTCATTATATAGATGAAAATCGATATATGTGTAACGATAAAACTCAAGTAAAACAATAAATTTATTTTATTATCAAAACTCTACGTTTAGAGATAGAGTTCATCGTTATATAGGCAGGTAGAGTTCATTCCTCGGATTCCTCATAACAGTTTTTCATTGAAAATAAGAACAAACTCCTTAAATAAGCATTGTAATCCTTTTGTGGTTTTGATCGTCAGTTGAACTGATCGATGAAAACTGAGTTAGGTGGAATAATTTCATTTGATCCTGTAGCTGACAGTGATCTTTCACTTCTTTACAACAATATCAAATTTTAGTTCTTTGCTTTAACTGCAAAATCTCTGAATGTTATCGAATCACCATTAGAGTTATTCAATTTTCACCTACAAAATTTGATGACGTATGATCTCAATCTTTTTGTGAAGATGTGAATAGCCCCAAACTATAAATGAAATAAAAATCCATCTTTCATTTTCCATTCCGATATATGATACAAGAGTTACGTTTTATTAGTTCTCATGTGTAATAATTCTTCCGTGCAAAATACCCAATGTCATATTCCAAATTATAAACAATACTTACTACAAAATAAATAAAGGTAAAAAAAAACAAGTAAACCCATAATGACTTTTTTTATACAAACCAAATGGTATATTACATAAACGAAATAAGATTTAATATACACATTTATTAATACTTTAATACACATCAATGTTTTCAATTTCTATAAATAAACTTAGTACAAGTTCTTGATACATAGATTAAGAAAATATCATAACATAAACGAATTATAAAAAAGGTGTTTAATACATAGCTTTACAAAATATCATAAAATAAATGAATTATAAAAAGGTGTTTGTTATTACACTAAATAAATTCAAAATGGTTATTTACAAATTCGAAAGAAAGAAGACAACAAGGAGATAGTAAAATAATAGTAAGCTCTCTCTATATATAAATATATTAAATTATAAAAATTATATAAAGTAAAGAAATTATTTCATTTTGATTTATTTACATTATTGGTAATTATATGTTTTTTTTTTGTAGAGGTAAATGGAATAACCGGTTGATTCATCAAATTGCCATTTCATAAAGAGTAAACCTAATGAACCAATAAGAAGCATGCTTCAATCCATCACCTAAAATCAAGCTGAGCGCTTAACCAGAATAAATGCAGAACTCACTACTGGAATGAGTGTACTAGGTAAGTTCTAACATTTGTGCAATATTGGATAATATTTCAAAGCATAAGAACATCTAGCTTAAGGATTAGCGGATTATGGTCAAAATTTTATCTAATACATCCAAAATAAAAGATAATGATGCAATTAATATGTGAGTAGACCATTTCCTAGTTCTATGAACATGTGAATATATATTAGTTCAGTGATATTATGTATGGCAAATAAGTTATATGACATTGTGAAAAGTTTGTAATAATTGAACACAACAATGATAATACCCTCGTGTTATCATCAATGCTATTACATGACCAAATTAATTAGATTTTAAAATCAGTTTTAATAGTATCTTTCTATCTTTATGTCAATTCTAGAAATTTAAGTCCAAAGGAAACCGGGTCCGAAAGGGAATAACTACCTATGTTGTTGTCTAATGTTAATATGAATTAGGTTTTATATTCCAAAATGATAACTTTTGCAGGTAGAGTTTCTTAATATGCATGCCATATGAAGAATGCTTGCCCAAAGAATAAGGTATCTCAAAAGAGGAAAAATGGAAAAATAACAATCCCAAAGGCCAAGATTGATACCAAATTAATATTCACAAGGAAACTCCAAAAAAGATATAGATCACTCAAAGTTTGGATCATTTACAAAGGTCCCAACCCCTCTCTCTATGACTAACATTAACATCATGTGAACATTTGAAAAACTGCAATCCCTCATGCATATTATTACAATTGAAAACCCACAAGAGAGGAGATGAAGATGTGGAAACCCAATAATTTACAACTTTTTAATTTTGAAAGTTTGGCATAAATTATTTCCAATTGCAAAATTAATTTAGTTGCTCGTGCAACAATGAGTTGGGGGCATTTCCAGCAGGGAGGAGTGCGTGGGGAGGAGGAGGGGGATGAGGGTGGAGGAGGGATGTGGCGAAGGGAGGGGTGCGAGTTTTTTTTAATTTGTTTTTAATATAATGTTTAGGGGGGCATTTAGGGGTTTTTTTTATAATATTGTTTTAAATTTTATGTTGTGGGGGTTAGGGGGAGGGTTTATAAAAAAACAAAAATTTATATTTTTTTAATGTAATGTTGTGTGGGTGGGGTGGAGTTTAGTGCTTAGGGGGTATTTTTTTTAAATGTTTTTTAATGTAATGTTGTGAGGGAGGTTTAGGGGGTTAGGGAGGGGATTTAATGTAATGTTGTGGGGAGTTAGGGGGTTAGGAGATTTTATTTTTTATTTTTTATTTTTATTTTATTAAATGTAATGTGGGGGGGTTAATGTTTTTAGCTATTTTTTAAGTAATGTTGATGTTAGGGTTAGGGGGGTTTTAAAATTTTGCTATTTTTTTTAATTTATTGGGCGGGGGGGTTAGGGGGTTGGGGGTGTTAATTTTTTTTTAATGTAATAGCCTCAAACCCCATTAGGAGGGATGTTTGGAAAGGATCACTTTGGGAATCTTGGAGACATAGAAGATCTAATGGAAGAGGACAGTGATGTTCCTAAAGGAAGGCAAACTCATAAAAATGCAATTTCGATGAAGAATTTGGTTGACCTGGTATTATTGATTAGTTTCATGTCTTGAATAAAATGTTAAATTTGACAACTTTTTGATAAGATATATTAGCAATGTTTTGACTTTCAAACATTATTTTAGAAATAAAATTTCTATAAATAATATTTTTAATATGTTATTTACAAATATGTGGTATAGTTTTTCTTGAATTTATGTGAATCGTCACTTTTTGGAAAATGATATAAAATAGTATCATTTTTAAACAAAATATCTTTGAAAATCCATTGAAAATGGTTTTCAATGTTTTTATTTTCTAGAATTTTTTACAAATTTGTCAATAAAAATGTCTTATTTTAAAGAAAAAATTGAAAAAAGTATATGTTTTTCATTATAACTTGCTTCTAAATGTATGTTATTTTGTTAAATTTCTAAAAAACACACTTGGAAATATAAATGAAAAATACTTTACAACAAAGATGATTCAAAGGCCCAAAAAAATGCCTCAAAATGAAAATGTGTGAGACTGGTATCAACCCTTTTTGAAATGGAGGTAATAATAGCTACTAAAATTAGGAGAGAGAAAAACGAGAACTGTGTCGAGTTCTCGTTTCATAGTATAAGTGGTTTTGAGTTCTTTTGTATTTTGTGACACTTTTGCCATAGGATATCTATAGTCCATGCATTTGGTTTCATAAATACTGTACCAGTGACTAGTTTGGTGTCTTGTATAGGTTCTTCAAGGTCTCCCAAATCTTGTGGGTACTATCTATACATCTAATCTGCTAGACAATGTGGTCTGCAACCAACAATCCTAGAATGTACCTTGCATTTTCATTTTGCAGCTCATACTTATCCAATCCTGCTTTATCCATTGGAGGCTTCTCCTGGCCTTTGGCTTTAACCAACTTCATTTTTTCTACTTCATCAACAGGTTCCTGATCTCGTGTCTCCAAAAATT
This sequence comes from Pseudotsuga menziesii, assembly GCA_001517045.1. Classification (NCBI taxonomy): domain Eukaryota; kingdom Viridiplantae; phylum Streptophyta; class Pinopsida; order Pinales; family Pinaceae; genus Pseudotsuga; species Pseudotsuga menziesii. The sequence goes on along the minus strand of LPNX010046762.1, from coordinate 101,067 downwards.
GAATATCATACTTCTTTCCATCCAGACGAGGACACCATCTCTTCTGGCTACCATTTTACTTTTGTTTACAAGTGACTTTTCTGCAGCTAAACATCAGTTATATTGGGAGCTTACTTAACCCGTATATCTGGCTTCAATTAGGATCTCTGCCTCACATGCTCCAATCAGACCAATAACTTCCTAGAACTGCAACCTTTGGTTTTGAGCTCATCACCAATCTTTGAGAAGTGAAACCATCGGTTCTGATGTGATGTTAGAAATTGAAGTCAGATATCAAAGGATTCTGACACCACATTAGACTATTTCTTGCAGTAGAGAATTTATATTCTTAAAATTATGTGTTCTGTTTTTATTAGAGAACACTAATACCATTCATACATACGAACCCAAATATAGTGGAATAACAAGTACAAGAAGTTGCATCAATCTAACAATGAAGATTTCAGCATAGAACATTGCGAAGCTTTGATATACAGAACTAAGATCCCTTGATGGATTTATGGCTTGCAGGCCAACTTGGAAGCTTCAGCTCTAAGGTGCCTATTACATGTACAGATCACATGCTCCTATAAACATTCATGTCTCAAAGGCCCCTAATTCACACTTTGATACACTGTCAAATCTTAGATAATCTCATTTGCCTTAAAATGTTTTTATTGACTATTTAGTTAGCTATTTCTCTGGTTTTAGTACTATGGTAGAGTAGTGATATAAGTTGCTCTCTCACTCCAACCGTGTTGATTTCCATTTGCTGTACTTTTGGGCCTCATTGACCAAGTTTGTGGTCACTTGCTGGACATTAATAAAATTATCTTATCTTATCTTATCTTATCTTGCAGGGCTTACAAATTTATAACACAACTCTAGGGTTTTATTATTGATCATTGTCTGCAAAATTTAATGAATGTAGTTTTCTGCTTGTCAGAATAGAGATGCATCTGCATGGTAGAACTATGGAAATCAACTTTAACTACTTCAAATTGTTGTGCTTCTTTAGGAAATATCTCTTTTCAAAATATCTGGGATAATGACACCAAACATCACTCTGCCCTTTTGAAGCTTTGTTAACTAATAAAGCTAAACCTGTTTCAAAGAATGGATTCTAAAATAATTAGGTAGTCTAAGCATGAATCAAGCTGGATAAAAGCCTAGAAAATTTAAGAATTGAAAATAATACTTGATCTAATTTAAACCCAAACATATATTTAATGTATTTTCTTTACCTTTTTTTGTCCGAATTTTTTGTAGCCACTTTGTAGAATCTTATGGAAGATACATGTAACATATCTAATTAGGGATAAGTTTTGACATTCTAAAGAATCTGTGCAACTATTCTTTAATATAGAGACTAAACTAAAGCAATTGGATTGCACATCGATTTCCTTCCCTACCAAACAAATTCTATTAATTCAATTTCAATGGGCTTAAAAAATATTGAAATAATTCATTTTGTTAACAGAGATGCTGACTTTCTCTGAAATACTGGGATTATTATCATGGCAAATCTATGAAAACAGGTTGGTATTGGTTAATAATATAGAAAATCCCAAAAATAAAATGCTGATTATAGATCCATAGTGTATAAATATATTCACATTATTGTTATGCTCAAGCTAGCCAATTCAAAGAGCCTATTGATATGGTCTTGATGGCACAAAATTTGAGTTAATTATTTCACCAGTTGGATTATGTCCATGAATTCAATAAAGATAGAGCTCATAGGATGCTATAGGCTATAGCTATTCAGGTGTGCAAAAGTAGAATCTGAGAGTCTTCATTTGAACTTATCTAGCAAAAACCCCAAACATTTGGCAAACTAACATGGTATCTTCGGATTGTTCCTTGAAATTTGTGAGCAGCTGTTAGAGACCTCCCAAGCCATAGTGAGAATGAGGGCATTTAATAAACATGGATTTATGTTTGATCCTGAGCTTTACCAGCTTATCGTATGAAAAAATATTATTTTGGAAGGCTAATAAATTATAATCTCACTGGCACTCGTGGGAGCTTATGGGATGCTTTCGGTGAATTTAGTTCAATGGGTCAAGATTCTTTATTTAACCTTCAATTTTCATTTTTCCTCCCATTCTTACTAGCAAGAAATGATCCATTGCATTTAACTGCCATTTTGGATCAAATTTGTGCTCAATTCTTCTCCAGCTAGTATAACAAGTCCATTGAATAGCTTTGCATTGTGCAATCATATATGCCTGGTATTTTCATGTCATTTAATCAAAATTATTTGAATTTTGGACCAAAGTTATGAAATGAAATGATATTAATGTCCACTATAGAGAAAAGTAGGTCAATGGGTACAATAGAAAATCTTGAAGCTAGAGGAACAAAAAGAATGCCCTACACATTGTAGGGAGGTGGCTATAAAATACAATATGAAAGTAATGAAGTAGTCTATAATTAAGATTAGTGTCAGTTGCTATCATCCTCAAATCCACGAATGACATTGTCCAGCCAAGATCCCTTCTGATAATGTTTCCTGGAGAATTGCCGATATTGATGGGCCCCTGGGGAGTGATTTGCAGTGGCCTTTCAATGTTCCCATCAGGGGCGAGTGTCGAAACTGGAGCTGAAGGTTTTGGAAACTTTACTATTGTTTTCCTTGGAGTAACAGTTCAATGCATATCTTGCAGTAAATTTTCTAGTTTTCAAAGCAACTTACTAGCTTGGCATGACAATGTACTCTGTGTATTACCCCTCCATGACATAATATTGGCATTTCCATTCCTTTTGTGTGCACACTTGAGTTTTTTTGTTGGCTTGTTTGTCTAAATATTGTGTTCTTTTATCCAGGGGAAGGATTTGGCAAATGAAGCTATTGTACAAACTTATCTAGAAGAGCATCTAGACCATTTGGTAGAGAATGGTAACCTCCAAAGAGGACATATGGTTGACAATCTCTTGAATCATCTAGAATGTGTGTTAGATGATTGTACCAGGGAACTTGAACTCCGTAAAGGAGAATTTGAAGAACATTCTTATTCTTTTAACTAGGATTCCATCATCCTATCACAACTATCGTAGCATACCAGAAGAGGTGTTTTGACTGTGGTGCAATCTTTGGAGTCTTTAAATCTAAATGTTTCCAGTCTCAAAGCTCATAATAAAGACAAAGAAAATGAAATATTTATGTTTCATGACAACATTGTTGTTTTACTTAATGCATGCAATAATGCTATGGAACAATTGCAGAATTGGAAAGTGCTTGTCAGCTCAAATAACATGGGTTCTAGTGAGGAAGTAACAACAACCTTTAGTAGCGATCTTTCAGCACTGAAAAACGCTCTTGCTTTCCAATCCACAGGGAAAGTGGATTTTACCGTCACAGCTAAATGCATGAAGATAGCTGAAGACTTACTGTTGACTATCAGAGGTGCTGTGAATGTAGCAAATGAGAAATTATGGCAAGGAGATTCAATGGAGGCTGGAAGATTAAGGGTGTGTGAGGAGCTAGAGAGTAAGTTAATGAAGGTTGAAGCTGTTGCAATCAATATTGCAAGAGAGGGTGATGTTGACAAAGGAAGAATTTTTGAGCTGGAAAGTCACATTGAATCTTTGGAACTGAGTGTAGATCAGCTCAAAACATGAGGGGCATCTCTTAAGGCAATGCAAAAAGAGATCACGTCACTACAGAAAATGAATTTGATTGTTTAGTGAAAATACCCTTGGTTTTGCATTGGGATTATTGGAATTCAATATATTCTTTTCAAGTCAAACATTTCAGAACCATCAGTGTGCCATCATAATCCTTTGATATATGCTTTTCTAAGATCCATTTGAAGTCCGATTGGCTCTTTGAAACGACGCTGGGTGGTAAGAGATGTGAAGACGTGTAGAAGAGTTAGCTACCCAAGGAATTTGAATTTGAAAGGCCCATTGTGAAAACAACACATTGCCTATGAAACTTGCTAGTCCTCATGACAAAGATTGAGATTAGCTCTAAGGAGAATAATCTCAAATGTTTGTTTCAAGGGAGTTTAGCTCTAAAGTCGCATATATAAATAGACAATGATTTGACATACTATCGAGTATATCAACCATTTGACATTTATCATTATGCCTTAAAATACCAAATGAAATACATTCCATGAACAAGGGTAAATACAGAGCTGTAGAAAGAGTTATCCTACGTTTGGATTGTTTTTTACCATCTATTTCTCTTCAAGATTCATGTTGTGTACGTATATTTAAAAAAATTTAATCCAATCAGGACGTCAACTGCCATACCAGTTTCTAAGGAATTCATATAAAAGATGCAGAAATGAAACTGAAGCTATTGACATTAGAAACACACAAAATAATGATCTTTGCTAACCTAGAATTTGGTGAAAAAAAATCCTTAAACTTGGAATTTTGAAATACATGAATCCTTATGCTAAGATGACAATACCCAGAAATCATACACAATTATGGGGGAAAAACCATCATTACCATTTAAATAAGAGAAAAAAAACTATATAGAAATGCTTTTTAATTGAACTGGTTTGCAAACACTTTAATCATTAAAAAAAATATCTACATTCATTGCAAAATCTTAAAGAAGCATTGGTTAAACTTACATATCAGGATTATGGGCAATCTTTTCAAAATCTTTTCATTGCAAAATCTTAAAGAAGCATTGGTTAAACTTACATATCAGGATTATGGGCAATCTTTTCAATAAAGTCTACTTTGTGTGGATACAATGAACCAATAATTTTTTCGACCACAACATATGTGTCCACATTGAAGTAAGGCCTGTAAGATGCAATGCTGCACAACCCTCTCTAGCCATTTGATGGTTTTCCATTATGTTCATGACCTACATCAGGCAGAGAAGATGGACCTACTCTACATAAAGTTCCATGCATCATTTACCACTTTGCAGGATGTAAGTTCCTAATAATGCATCCCATAGAATTGTGAAAAATCATAATTATTCACCTATAGTGAACTCAACAAATAACAATTCATCATGTCAGAGTAGAATGTTAGCAGTAAATTGTTTTAGTGCAAAACCATTACAATACAGTCCATGTAAAATTATAGATTCCCGAGGAGATAATGTTAATTTTCACTCCATCTATGTGACACAATGTCCCTGAGGTAAAATTGGAAAAAATACTAAGATTATTCAAGCTCTAGATGTAACCATAAGAATAGTAGGCATAGGTCATATTACACCTCAAAATGCATGCACATGCATTTGGAGGCATTATTTCCAGCAATGAAAATTTGTGTGAGCTTGCTAGCCTGCCTCAGCAGCTAAGGCAGCACAATAGGGACTATTTTGACATTTTATTGTGCATACTTTGCAGACAGATTTTGAGCAACATTTGGAAAAATCAGATCCCGCAGAGCCTGATGTATGCGGATACGAATGAAGGAATTCTATAGACATGTTGTCCCTATTACAAAAGTCATATGAAGACCAGCCTGTGCAGAGAAGCAATGAAGATTTTTTAGGTGACCTAATGTTAGGATTTGGATGCATCCTAGATATCTGCAAATCAAGAATGGTGGGAAATCATCCTCTTGGAATAAGAGGGATAATGGATTCTGTGTAGGGTGCATGTCAATATCTACAGTCCCAAAGTTGAATTTGAAAAACTACCCTATTGTTTTCAAGATAAGGCTGCAATACAAGAGGTTTTTCAGGAGGCTTGTAGTGAAAGTTTGCTAGGGTATTGTCTGATTCCACTCCATTTTATAACTATATTTCAACCATTTGATCTGCATCGACCAGATCCAACCACAAACTATGTAGGTGTGCTAATGAAACTAATTAGTCCAGTTGATCTGCATCGACCAGATCCAACCACAAACTATGTAGGTGTGCTAATGAAACTAATTAGTCCAAATAAAAGCATGAAATTGTGTCATTGAATAAAATGGGGCATGCTAACTATTATTTCATTACCTAGATTCCTCTGGTTTGGATGGCCATTTGTACTCCTCTCGTATGAAAAGAGGCAAAAAGTGGTGGAAAAATTAATCCCCCTAGTCGAGAATTGCACCTTTATGCACATCAATTCGACTACCATAGCCAACATAAGTTAGAGGATCATTTGCGTGCTTCTGCTTCTTCTCTAATGGCAGATCAAAGAACTCTTAGATCAAAGAATTCTCTCGATACCTCACATCTGGACATGAGAAGCTCTGGAGAAACTCCATGGTTTATCAGTTGGAAGCATTCCCAGTCTCGACTCTCTACACGCATCTGATATTTCCTCCACAGTATTTCTTCGTCGTTCATCACAGAGACCGAATATATCTATGATGGGTATCTCCTCTTCCACAAGTTGCTATTCTGAGGATTTCTCGTCATCAGGTCTCATGTATCTCGAAGGCACACAATTCATGCCACTTTCTACAAGACACTAGACACTCTGGATTGGTTCAGGCCATTCCATTAGAAAACAACCTGAAAAAGTTATCCACTGCTAAATTAAGACAATTGCTAGTGGATTTCTCGTACAACTTTCACTTCCTAGCCATTGGAGCATATATAATGTATATATACCTTAACCTTCATTTATCCAAACAAACACAAACAATGTGTAAAGAGTTGAAGCTCTCGGGGATGTAATCCACTCAAGAAAACAAATTTATATTTATATTTTTTTAAGACAAAGAGTTAAGCGAAGTATTCGAGAAGAAATAAAAAAAATAAGCTCTCAAACAATACCACCATCTTTTGGAATGCTTGAAGGTTTGCAGATGCTTGTTCTGTATAATAATTCTCTTGAAGGACTTCTTCCTAGAGACTTGATTCATTTGAAAAACCTGACTAATGTCAATTTCTAGAACAACAAATTGAATGGAAGCATAATTCCTTTTTGTGGTTCAAGTTTTCTCAAAGCATTGGACTTGACAAATAATAGTTTTTTCACAGGAAATCCCGTCCCAATTGGTTGATTCCAGATATTTAAGCAGTCTTCGACTAGGTATGAATGGCTTGAACAACAACATTCCTAAAGAGATTGGCCAGATGTTGGAGCTCAATCTGTTCGACTTATCGTGGAATAAGCTCACTGGTGGGTCACCTGCAGATCTTGCTAAGTGCACGCATATGAGTCATTTGGATTTGAATAATAATAATTTCTCTGGATCTATCCCTGGATGGTTTGGTGATTTTTGCGGGCTTGGAGAGCTAAAACTCTCCTTCAATAAATTTAATGGAACAATTACATCCCATCTTGGGAATTGTACCAGTTTACTCACTCTTGCTCTTGACAATAATAAGCTTTGGGGTAGTTTACCAAGGTAGCTAAGGAACCTTGTTTCCTTGAATGTTCTCTATTTTCAAAAGAATAACTTTTCTGTACTAATCCCTTCCTCTATCAAAAACTATGAAAAAACTTTATGACTTGAGGCTCTGATACAATTTTTTGATAGGCTCAATTCCAGTGGAGATTGGAAAGATTGGTAATCTACAAGTCATGCTAGACTTGAGTGGTAATTTTTTGTCTGGAAGTATTCCTTTTTCACTTGGGGATTTAATGATGCTTGAAGTTCTCAACCTCTCCAACAATCAACCTAGTGGTCAAGTTCCTGATGAGATTGGGGATCTTAGAAGCTTGGCTGAGTTGAACTTATCCAATAATTTTCTCCAAGGAAAGTTGCCATTGAGTGCTTCCAAATGGCATTGGTTCTCTTTTGTGGGAAATCCTGGACTCTTCGGAAAGCCGTTGGTTCCCTGCTCATGGGTTTCATTGGAATATTCAAGATCTAGAAGGAATCAACTAACAAAGAGAGCAGTAGTTGGCATCTCTATTGCAATTGTATTGAGTTTAATCCTTTTGGGTGGCATTACGTTCTTGGTTTTATTGAAAATTTATGCTATTTGGTCCAAATCAATTTCTTCCTCTAGCTCAGTTTACCACGGGCATGACTTTGAATTGAAAAATGAAGAATGTAAACGGACATTTGAAAGCATGGTTGAAGCAACATACATAACTCGGGATGATTATAACATAGGGTGTTCTGAGAACTTACCCTAAAGAATACGTATATTCCAAAATATCCACAAGGAAGAAATAAGTTTGCAAAGTGAGAATCATGCTAATGGAATATGTCCTTGAAGGAAAAGACATTTTTGTGTCGGGCTTCATAAATTTTTTGGATTGCAGTCAGTTTTAATTGAGAAAAATATCTACAAGGGATGTCTGCTTTGATGAGATCATTGTAAAAATATTATTTATTTGGGCTGATCGATAGCAGATAGCACTAAAATGTTTCAGGTATCATTCGGTGTGGAACTAATCTTGGCATTATAGTCTCATCACTTGCCACAACTTCCAACTGTATATGTTTATGGCCTCACAGTTGAATTTCTTGGAGCAAAAGAAGATATTCTACTAATAGTGGTCCTCACATAACCTGCTCAGTTTCCTTTAGCATTTCAAGTGGGAGAAGTGATTTAGTTTTTGAGGACCCTTGGGACCAGACATATGGGCAAACAACATTAAAGAAAGCTACTAAAACTTCAAATTGTCTACAACACCTCCCAAATTGCATAACCCTCAGCTACAATCTAGTACAACATAGTCAACATGAATAGCAGAGATGAATTGCAGACTAGTACCACATGACTTGGACAGTAATTAGAGAGTGCACCCCTCTCATGGAATCAATATTTGTGGTAACTATGTATTGTACTAGAGCATCCTCACAAAAATGGTGTTTTCAACATGGAGTGTCCATTCTATAGATGTCATTCTAATTGGACCTGGGACAACTATGGATGGGTTCAATGGGGTGGGTATTAGGTGAGACATGGCTAAGAAAGAAAAGTCGTGGGTTCCAATTCTAGGTCCAGATCAATTTGTAGGTGGTCGATTGGATCGACATAGCTTGAGACCCACGAGCTAGTAACCTGCCACATAGACGAGTGAGCACACGAGACGAGGTGATGTCGGGAGTTGATTCGATGCCAAGGGTCAGTGTCAATGCCCGGGCTAAATGATAAAAATTCACAGTAAAAAGAAACTTATTAGCGATTTTAACCTAGCTACCTACTCTTAAGGAAAAAATTACCAATTCGCACTAAACCAAGAAACTTTCAGTATTATAATCGGGCAAAATTTATCAATTCACACTAAACCAAGAAACTTACCATGGATTTTGTAAGGAAAGAAGGAGATGTTGACTCTAGAGTTGTAGAATTCGTGGCCTGTCTCTTCATGAACCTCCAGGTTCTCTCCAGTGTTGTTTTATCTTGGCAATGGCGGTAATACTGAAATTGTAAACCATCAACCGCGGTAAATATCCATACCAGTCTCCTCAACGGTATCGCAGTTTGGATAGGCTATTTGGTGCCAACGAGATGAGTAGTCATTAATGGAATTAGAGGATGAAATATCCATGGGGTTCAAGAAAATCTGCCATCATGCCCTAACAGAGGTGGGTGGAGAGCTATTGGGTCGAGAGTTGGGTGGCAGAATAGATTTTTTTTTGTTATATATATTTTTTGTTTTATTTTTGTTATTTTATTATATAAATTATATAGATTTTTTTATATATAAATTATATAGATTTTTTTTGTTTTTGTTATATATATTTTTGTTTTATTTTTATTATTTTATTATATAAATTATGTTAATTAGTTATATATTATATTTTTTTAATAATTATGATATAATTTGTTTAGTTTTATAAATGGAGTAGTCTACGGAGTCGATGATTTGGCTCAAAAGCTGGTCGTAGTCGCCACTTCTCGGCAAAATCATCGACTCTGACCAGTACCAAAATCTGTTCAGTACTCTTCGGGATGACGACCAGTGACAACCATAGATGAGGGCCCTACATCCCCTCAAGATATGGTCATTTGAATGTGCCTCCATGTAGACTTACCAAATGCATCCAATGAATGGCCAATAAAACACATCAACTTCGGATCTGTGGGTTGAAAGTATCATTCGACCCCTACTCTACAATGACATCTGCAACAAGTAAACCTCCTTGCAAAGTTTAATCACTTCTTCTAATGTCTGCTTCAGTTTTCCTTTGGAGCGTGTGAGGAATGTTGATGTACAAAAACTAGTGACCCTTGTAAATAGTGGCATTGCAGGAGGGTGCTCATGATTTTCCTAGTCTAAAAGATAAAAATGCATATGGTTATGAGTGCATAGGCTAGAGATCATGATAATTGTGAATATAAAGTGGAAGCAGTAACTACGGTAGCATTGAGACCTGTAAAAATCCATAACAACTGGTTATTGATTGGAGTGATGAACATGATTGGAGCGACAAGAACTATACCTTTGAAGTGATCTAACTGGTCACTACGAGATCCTGAACCGGCCTATCATCTACAAAAGTAGGGTATCGAGTGCAAAAATAGGGGAGCAAGGGTCAAATGATACCTTCAGCCCATAGATCCAAAGTGGACGTGTTTTCTTTGCCATGCATTGGATGCATTTGGTAATTCTACGTGGAGGAGGCACATTCGAATGGCTGGTTCTCGAGGGGATGTACGACTATGGTTCTTCTAGCTAGGTATTGATATGGTATTGGTTCTAGTACTTAATTCATAATTTACGTAGGAACCTAATTTTCCTTTGGAATGTGCTTAGTCGGGTTTGCTTCAATATATGGTGTAGTAGGGATAAAGATGGTCAAGAGAAAATTCATGCAATTGGTTTGGTGGATCTTTGAAGATCAAGGTGCATGGCACCAATATTACTAATAGAAGGTGTTACAGTTTACAAAATTTAATTTATACTTCATTGTCAAATTTGCAATTTTCCATGACACAATTAAAAATGACTAATTCATATTCTTCTAGATAGTCATTTTTTTATGTCATGACTAAATTAGTCGTTTATGTTAGTCATTTTTAATTCTGTCACTTATTATCTAGTCATATTTATTAACTGGTGACTAAATTAGTCGTTAATTTTAGTCATTTATAGTTGGGTCAATCAAAATTGCTCATATTTAGTAGTAAATTACTTGAAAAACCTATGGTGACTAGAATTTTTAGTCACCTAGTAGCTAATTCCTCATTTTGTACTAGTGGTGATTTATACTCCTATGGGTCAGGTACTATCTTCAGGAGGCATATGTCTACGGCCATCTTCCAACAATGTTACCAAATATAATGCCATTATTGAGCTTCTACGGGATGCAATTTCACATGGCGTTCTCTCTCTTGAGGTACGCCTTGATTTGGGGTTAGTAGTGTCATAGCTTAATGGTTTGTACCATGTTAGAGATCCAACATTATTAAGAATATTCTTAAGTGTGAGATTATTAGAACTACAATTTGACAATATAACATACATACACATTCCAAGAATTAATAATCAAGTTGCTGACTCATATGCTAACTACGTGTTAGATTGACATTTGTTTCATACACAATAAATTCATAACAAACACAATTTTTGCACATGTAAATAAATAAACTGATCACCATAAAACTTTTTATATAACATCCAAAATGTGGTAATACATAGTGTCATGATACAAAAATGGGGCTCTTGAGCCACCAACATATAATACACGGTAGTACAAAATGTATAGACTCCCAGGTATCTAATCATGTGGAGAAGGAGGGGGGTTGTGATCATAGAAGGTCACTATGGCTCTAGCTAGCCGTCAGATTAATCGCACCCATGCTCGTGGTACACCCACCACCTGGTGCTGCATAGCCTCAGGAAAGTCCTCGACTTGCGCCATGGGAATCCTATTTGTCAGCCTCACAAAATTGGTATGAATGCTCTGGAGTGTCCACTCTCCATCCACACCCATGATATCATCTCCTCTTCTCCTCCGTCTGTGACGAGGGAAGCCTTCCGGCTGCCGTGGTCCCACATCTGCATACAAATGGTAGATGTCACTATGTATTGTCATGCAAAAATATGTCTTTTGATTCCATATAATCATAAAACACAAAAAAATTAAATAACTCAAAAATTTTAAAAGAGAGGTTCGAGATTCGTTACCTATATCGCCATATGTTGATCCTGGTGGTAGCAGCATGTCCGGGTCCCCCCAGAAATCTATCCCCGCATAGGGGTAGTCATCGATGGAAACTATCTGTCGTCGCCAGCATGGAAAGAACTTAGTTGGATAGGGATTGGCCACCCTACCTCCCCCCAGTCTACGCATCGCATCTTCCCAATGCCGTTGGGTCGGATCTCTAACCCTGTAAAGAGGAACGTCAACTCTAGGGCTCAATCCTGGAACAGGCTCAAAGAAAAACGTGCTCAATATCCAAATGAACCCGAATTTCTGCACTCTACCCACCTTACACTCACTGAGTTGATGTTTCATGGTGCTTAGTAGTGTAGTGCTCCAGTCATAAATCATGGATCTCATGCACTCCACTACATAGAACATCAGAGGCCGTGAGGCCTAGTGGAGTGATGCCAAGCCTACTATCCTACCCAATGTTAATAGTATGGCCTTTAGGCCCAGCACCTGTATATCGTTGGTAGGGACTTGACTCCCCACCTTCTCTATGTCTGGATAGCAGTACACTGCAATGTACTCATCGATATTCAGGCCACCTCCTTGCCCACCATGAGAATGAAGGTTCACTACTTCCCCCCATCAAGAAAGCCCAGTAATGAATTATATGTCCTCCACCTCTATAGCGAGGGACATCCCATCTATCTGGAAGGACTCAGAGTCTGGATCCTAGTAATCCACCAGCATCTTCAATAGTCTTGGTTTGGCTCTCAAACCACCAAGACACCAAAACTTATAGAGTCCACATGCACATAGAGCTTGTTGAGCCATTATATCGGCCCTTACTGCCTCCTCTACCTCACCATGTTCATGCTCTCTCCACTCTAGGACCATCATGCATAAGAAATTGCAAACTTGCCCATTAGATTATTTAAAAAACCTTATGCACGGCATCATATGCGGCTGTTTCCCAAACAGCCGCGTATGTACACGACTATGGGGGCATTTTCCGCGTATATCTATCCCTATACGCGGAAAAACCCTCGATTTTCATGTGGGACACAACGCCCTTTTTAGTTTGGCCTAGAAAACTCAAATGACCATGGAATTGGATAAAAATTGCATCAAAATGGAAGAGAAGAGCATGGGTAAGTACCTGGAAGAAACGGTAGTGGATTCCACCGGCTGGATCTCCTGGAATTCGCTGTTGAAAATCTGAGCTTAAAAGGGTAAAAATTTCAAATGTTTTATAATATTTTGAATTGTTTACTATTTATAGAAATTTTTCAAATTTTTGAAAATTTTTACCCCCTTTCCTATAGTTTCGACAATTTCTAATCATTTTGGATCGTTTTTTACCTCACTCGTGATGTAGGAGACCTTTTTCAGTGCCGTTTCAGCCATTGGATTGACCCGTTCATGCCGATCTCAGGTATCATGTCTAAATTGGCATATAGGTTAGGTTCCATCACGATTTGCATTTTGCATGACCTTATGACCATTTCATCATAACCTTAGGTATGAACCCACTATATTATGTCACGAAACCTTCTTGTTGTTTTAGAAGTGGCATGATATGAGTGGTAGAGCTTCACCTTACATGGGTACCCTAGTTAGTGCCTTATTTGCATTTGGTGCCCATGCTGACATTTTCTCCTTTAGGGTGTGGGAGTCTGTTGTATAGTACTGCCATGACATTTCGCAAGAGCCTCATACTCCTCTTGATCTTTTGCTGGCCTATTTCCCTCAGGACTCCCTCATGTCAAGTTGTGAATGCATTATCATGAGCTTTGCCTGCCTTATTGAGCTTTATGCTGGTTTCCCTCACATTACGTTTCAGCCATATAGCCCAAGCTTGTCTCATGTCTAGCCATGCAGAGCCATTTTTTATATCCTTTGTATCTTGATTCCCTTTTTACAGGGTGGGGATTTTTCCCTGAGTGTCGATATCCTACCCATATATCCTTGCCTTGAGCATAGGTATATTCCACTGCTTGGAACTAGTTTTTTTTCCCTTATGACACTCGTCTCCTCCTAGTCTGTAACTATAAAGGAATTTTATTCTTTTTCAAGATTTTTAAATATTTGAAAAATTCCAAAAAAAATAAAAAAACCAAAAAAATGGACAAGGAAAGATGTTATCTTTGGCAGATGTCGAGTCGTGTCACCTTCGAACAGAGCACTGTATATCACATCGATTGGTTGGGTTTATAGTTTGACTTTAGGAACTATACTCGTTTATCTGAGTTTATCTCCACCGAATGGTTAAGCCCAGGGATGATTTTAAGGAACCATACTTATTTAAAAGTGTATAAATGTTGGCGATATTACCAATTCTTAAAACGCAAACTATAAAATGATTGGCAATATTTTTCAAAAAATATTTTAATTTCCAAGGATTTTTATATCATATATATAATAATTTGGTGATTTTTAGGGTGAAAAAATTTTACCCCATCAAAATTGGGAGAAACAGGGCTTCAAAAAATGCAAAATGGCGAATCTTTTTTTGGAGAAAAACATTGAAAAATAGCCCACTGGACTAAAATTCGCCCCTAAAATTATCCCTAGTTAAGCTTCCAGTCTCCATGGAGCCTCTGTCAATGCCTCCTGTGTCACAGAGATGTCCCAGTTTGTATATCGAGTTTATGCTACCTTTATTCAGTCGCAATATGTCGTTATGCTCTTGTTCGAAGGAAGTTGAATCCTGAGTTGGCCATTCCTCAGTTATCTTGACTTTGCATGTCAGCCATTCTCGGTACAAGTACTGGTTTGTGCACCTTATGATCAAGTCCTTCCACATTATATAGCTTTGCTGAGTACCTCATGTTGGATGATGGGGAATGCCTTAATGCCCTCCTTCTAGCGGATTTCATCCCATCAACTTCAGATCATTTATTCTGGGATTGGAATCTAGAGTCATTTTGAGTGCCTTGAGACTTGCAGTCGTCAGTGGCAAGTTATCTCACCATCAGCAGTCTTTGGGAATACATCAATGTCCCCTGATCGATGGATCCTCTCAATTGTTTGACCTCAACACATTTATTCATGCTTGTTAGTTTGCACTCTAGTACCTTGATTCCCATTATCATTATCGGTGGGTGATCTCGCGTCTGCTAACGGTATACATTAATGACCGATAATCAGATGATGGACTACTATGTTCGACCTCAACACATCTATTCACATAGTAGGACATGTACTCGTAGCAGTTTGTGTAGAAGACTTTCCATATTCGTGGCATCTCTTATATGCTACCTCCTTGATCGTGCCAGTGTTCATGAGATTTCAGCTCTCGTGACTTGATTCCAGTATAGGTTAGACATTTCCAGCCACTATGGAGATCTTGATCTGTTATATATCTTCAGCCATTATGGAGATCATGGTCCTTTGTATATCTTCATCATGGATATTCTGATCTATGTATATTGTACGTGGTGATGACCAATTATGTGATATCTTGTATCATACCTATTCATGGCCATTGTACTCTTATGTATCTAGGATTGCTATATGTATTTGTAGTTATGTGCAGAGTTGTATCATTGTACTATGCTAATTGGGTGGTTGGTCTTCCATTTGGGATTCTTCATCACTCCACTTCTGGGATGGACTTATAATGTATTTCGGCCATCGTATAACCCCTCTAACCTCACACATTAGGGGGCATCTATTATAGATGATTTACCACTCCAGGTGAATCACACTTTGTATGGCCTTCCCCTATCCCTCTGTAGACTCCTTAGACCCCGTGGACCATTTCTTGTCCCTTGATGTTTCCTTCACCATCCCTAAAAACATGTGAAAAATGATACACGTGACTTTTAAACCCTTAATCATGTATATACACAGGTTTGACCCCTAAAACTGTGTACATCAGGATGTGTACATAATCCAAATCCTTTTAGAGTTTTCCTTGACATGGATTTGACTCACTTGAGTCCTGGCCTTCCCTATGCCTTGAGATTGCTCGGATTCAAACTTTCATTACCCCTTTGAGAAGCTATATAAGGAACTCTATGGTACATTGAAGGCATATGAGAGAATTGAGAGCAAAGAAACTATAGTCCATTGTTGCCGGAACTTATGCTTGAGTCTACATCCCTTTGTCCCTTGGAGCACTTTTGTGTTCTTCCCAAGCTTTCCTTTTGCTTGTGAGCTTGCTATCAAGAGATGGAGGATTGAGGTGGTGGAGGCCCAAGTGGGGGATTCAGTTTCTCTGATTCGCAGACGTGCCGATAGAGGTTGTATCTATTGTAATCTCTAATTTATATTAGTAGAAATATCTTTTCCTGTCCAATAATGTGTGTTTGAATGAATATTTTATCCATGGGATGATTTCAAATGCTTATACATTGTTGATTATATGAGCTAGAATAGATCTAACACCATGATATATAGTATGTTTGTATTGTTTACTTGTTGTTGAGGAAGTAATTTATCAATTAAAGCTAAAGTTGGAAATCTCAATGGGGATCTACTTCAACCATCCGGAATAAGGTACGAGATCTGATCCTTTAGTGTTAGACATTTACTTTCTATTGCATATTGGAAATGATTGATTTCTGGAGTCAAGCTGTCTGTTGTGGTACCCCAAGCCATAGGAATTTCTCTCCTTAACAAAGGAGTCCTTGTCTCAGGAATTGGGTTGTAATCTTAACTCATTCACTATTGTTAATAAAGAGAATCCTTATTCCAAATGTGTTTTGAATGTCTTTCATGTATCATGGTTTGATGAATATTTATGATTAAGCACTCTATATCTTGTTTATCTAACCTGTCCTATATACATGTATAAGCTTACACTTGGAGGATTTTCTCTTTACAGGTGAAGGAGAAACAACCCTGAAAGCTTTGGAGGAGAAGCAGAGGGGAATAGGACAAATCTAGGATCAACCATCGTGAATCGGGTGAGTCTATCTTATCTTCTTGTTTCCTTTCTGTACTCTAAATTTGATTGCCTGCAAGTTTTAAGAGTATGTTGGTAACCCCAGACCTTCAGTTATAAGGTGTTTATTCCTGTACAACACCCCCCTTAAGGACACATTCCTAAACTCCTAACATAGACCGAAGTTTAGAAAATTTCACTTCTATAAGAGACTTGGTGAAGATGTCTGCAAATTGATCATCTGTAGGACAATAGAGCACTTCAATAACATGATCATGAAAAAGATTTATGATGAAGTGCATGTGTAGCTCAATGTGTTTGATGCGCTGATGTATAACTGGATCTTTGGCAAGCTTGATGGCACTTTTATTTTTGCACCAAAGTGGAGTGGGCTGCTACTACTCGAATCCAAACTCTGAAAGGATCTGTCGAAGCCATAAAGCTTCCTGACTGGCATTAACTGTGGCTTGATATTTTGCTTCTGTTGAAGAAAGAGCAAGAGCTTCTTGTTTCTTACAAGCCCAAGTGACAGGTCTAGATCCCAGACTGAAAACATAACCTGCAGTATACTTTCGATCATCAGGAACGCCGACCCAATCTGAATTAGTGAAACCAACCAACAAAGGTTTCCCCCCTGTACTGTAATGAATCCCAAACTGAATTGTACCTCAAATATATTGAAGTATTCTTTTTTTTGCTTTATAGTGACTTTCATGAGGAGTTTGCATATAACGGGAAACATGACCAATGACAAAGGAAAGGTCAAGACGAGAATGAGTCAAGTATAAAAGACTACCAATAAGCTGGCAATACAAGGTGGCATCTACTTCAAGGGAAGTACACATGGCAGAAAGTTTGATTCTAGACTGGAAGGGAGAAGGGGTTGGTTTACAATCTTCCATGGGGAAGCGACGAAGAAGGTCACAAGCATACTTATACTGGGAAGGAAAGATTCCTTCTTTCGTTTGCAAGACTTGGAGACCAAGAAAATAATGCAAATGTCCTAATTCTAACATTTCAAAATTTTGCTTAAGACTGGATTTCACATGGGTTATAAGTTTAGGGCCACTACTAGTAAGGATAAGATCATCAACATAAATAACAAGTATGATGAGATGGTTTCCTACTTTCTTGGTATAGACATTGGGGTTAGAATGGCATCTAAAAAAACTAGTGTCAAGAAGAAAGCTATCCATTTTGTCATACCAAGCTCTAGGAGCTTGCTTAAGGCCATATAAATATTTTTTAAGGAGACAAACAAGGCTAGAGTTATTCTGAACATATCCAGAAGGTTGTTCCATGTAAATTTCCTCAAGTAAATCACCATGTAAGAAGGCAGACTTGACATCCATTTGATGGACTTCCCAGTTATGTAAGGCTGCAAGGGAAAGAACAAGGCGGATGGAGTTCATTTTTGCTACAAGGGAAAAGGTTTCATTGTAGTCAATCCATTCAACTTGGGAAAAAACTTTGGCAACTAACCTTGCCTTAAGTATTTCAACACTTCCATCTGATGCATAGTTAGTTCTGTAGACGCATTTACATCTGACAAGTTTTCTTCCTTTTGGAAGAGGAACAAGATCCGAAGTATCGTTCACCATTAAGGAACAATATTGTTCATCCATGGCTGCATCCCAATCTAGATTTCCTGAAGCTTCAACAAAAGTTTCTGGATCATGATTCTCGAAAACTTGAGCCAAAAGAGAAGAGGCTCATTGAAATTGAGAATGTATTCGATGTTGATCTCTAGGATCACCAGCAATATCACCAGCTACTTCACATGTTGAACGAACCCATCGAGGAAGTATTGGTGCTAGTGCAATTGGAGGAACATGAGAAGGCGAAGGTGGATTTTCATCCTCGCAGTCATCATCAGAAACTAGAGTTCGAAACTCGTCAAGGAAGCTGGAAGAAGAAGAAGAAGAAGGAATAATCACCAAATCAGGCTTGCATGCCAAAGATGGCACACTCGCCAAGTTAGGCTCGAAGGCCAAGAGATTTTCATCAAATTTAACATCTCTTATTATGATTTTATCATAAGAATGTGGCTGAAGAAGTCTATAACCTTTTACATCTTCAGAATATACAACAAACATGAAATTTTCACTTTTAGGCTGCAATGCTTTCCATTTTTCATCCGGAATGTAAGCCCATGCTTCACAACCAAACACACGAAAGTGACTTACATCTAGTTTAATTTTACTCCATGCTTCTTCCAGTGTGTTGCTGCCACCACTTTGCTCCCCAAATTTATTTTTTAAATTCTGGGCCCCTCCTCATCGTTTCACCTGATTTGATTGTTAAGCTCTTGAGCCTCTTGGGCATATCTTCTTTTCGTTTTACTTTGAAGTTGGATGCTAGCTGGTCTATTTATGCCTTGTTCAGTTTCGGTTTGAGTCGTGGATGTCTGGTTTACTGGTCTAAGAAAAGGAAAATCTTTGTTCCTCAGAGTCGCCTTTTCGAAGAAAGAACGAATTTAGCTACGGCTGATCTTTAAAACTGTTTTGATACTTGAATTTTCCTATGATTCGGGCCTCTTTTTGATGTCAGATTGGAAGCTATGAGTTTTTTGTCTGCTGCCATTGCAGCTCTCAGATCATTTTAGTGTCCGACGCCCTAATCTCTCTGACGTCCGATTCGTATGAGCTGTGGAATATCTTGCCCATAGTTTTACCCTTCCGCCATTTCGGCTGGGAAAGTTATTAAGCTTCCGATTCGAATGAATTCCGACCACCGATTAAGAATTCCTCCCCACGTCGCTTGGCTCTAGTCTTCCCTTTTCCATTGTTGCGGTTTGCGAAGTCCTTCGTCTTCCGATTTAAAATTCTTTCGACGTCCGATTAAAATCTTCTTGCCAACGTTTCACTTACCCATAACTTACAACCCTTCCACCGTTGCGGCTATTAGATCCCTTTCACGTCTGACGTAGAAGCCTCCCGACTGCTGATCTATGAGTTTCCCGCCCAAGGCTCAGTCGAAGTTGTTTTCAGAACCAGAGACTCACCAGGCCATTATCTTGAGGAATAATCGTTCAGTTATTAGAATCTGATGCTTTGTTTTGTAACGCCTTTCCAACAAATGATGCTTGTAAATTAATTGCAGGATGGTTCAGGAGATTGGTCAAACCACCGTGGCATGGAGGAAGACGGACCATCTAGTAGAAGCAAGGCCAGAACTAGCAGGATAACCGAAGAGAAGGACAAAAAAATGAATGAAGACAAAGATGCATATTGGAAAGGGTCCATACGTTACTAAGCAGCAGGGGAACGGGAGGACACCAGGGTTTGAAGTGGAATCTGAAGAGTCCAAGGGAAGAAAATTCCATGCGTTGAGGGAGTCCGAAGGGCCTGTTGTATAGCTTAAATAGGGTAGAGTTAGCACTTAGACGGGGCTTTTTCCCTGGATAATTTTGTAATGTTTACTTGTAAGAGGAACTATTTCATTTTGCAAAGAAAAAATGCAAGTTTGCTTGCTGGAGAGAGCGAAATGTGGAATGTATCAATGCAACTCAAGGAATAATGCTGAAGAGGAACTATTTCATTTTCAGCCATGTTTCATTTACTGTGAGAATGTTTAATTTCCTGAACCTATGTTTTTGTTAAATATTCTTCAGTATCTTCAGAATTTCTTCCACTGTGAGTAAGAAATGTTGCTTATAAAATGATCGGCTATTTGGTTATTTGAATATCTGTAATTGTTCATGTGTCTTGAATGAAGTATTAGCTATCTGTAATTCTTCTTTACGCACGTACAAGTGTATTACTCACCGTTAAATGCTAATTCTGCTCCCTAGGGATAGTTTAGATAGTCAGTTTGGTTTTTGTTGTATGCGATTGGGATGCCTATGAGCCATAAGACGAGAGGTAAGAACCTGTGCATCACATTGTGACTGCTCCTAGCATCTTTATCACCCTGCATTTAGTTAGGCACTTGCATTTCATATCTTAAGTCAAAACAAAAAAACTCAGTGGACCGCGCCGCAATCGATAAACCCTTTGTTTGTTGTTTGACCTACGGTAGCCGAACCGCAAACCGGACGGATTCCCTATTCCAAACAGTCAACGGGCTAGTTGGGAACGTTGATTGGGGAGAATCCCTTACTGTTGCTGCCTGCGAATTTCCAGGCCTCAACACAGTGTTATACCCTGTAAAACTTTAGTGGGTGTGCGATTAACTATTTAATTTGCACAATTTATGGCCTCAGCCAAATATTGAAGACTTAGTCCCTTAGATTGGATCATACAATTAGCCATTTATTTTAAAGTGTGTTTCTTCTATTCAACTACACCATTTTGTTGTGGTGTATATGGAACAGTGTGTTGTTGTTGGATTCCTTGTTCAGTGCAAAAAGTAGTGAACTTGTTGTTAACATATTCTCCTCCATTGTCAGATCTTAACTTAATAATTTGATGACCAAATTGTTTTACAACAAGGGCATTGTAGGCCAAGAACATGTTAAATACTTCACTCTTAAGTTTTAAGAAGTAAACCCAAGTGCGTCTGGAGTATTCATCAATGAAAGTTAAGAAATATTTGAAACCAGAAAAGGAAGCAGATGGAAGAGGGCCACACAAGTCACTATGCACAAGCTCCAAGGGAATCGAGGCATGCCAAGAGGCACGTTTGTCAAAACTGTCCCGATGATGTTTTTTGAGTACACAACTAGAACAAACACCATCCTTGCAAGATACCAGCAGAAGACCAGTCAACATATTTTATTTACATAGTTGTTGCAATGAGTGATAATTTAAGGGACCAAATCGCTTATGCCAAAGTTTGCTCAATTTATCACTATGAACAACAAAAATTGAAGGAAAAGGTGATGACCCAAAGTTGTTAAATTTGTAAAACCTAGTAATATCATCAACAGTTCCAGTAGGAAGGAAATTTTGAGGATTTTTAAAATCCTTGATTACAACTTGGTGAGGTGTAAACGTCATAGTTTTACCTACACCTGAATGAGTAATTTGATAGATTGATAACAAATTGTGGGAAATTTTTGGAACACGTAGTACATCACTAAAATGACCATTTTCTATTGGAATTGTTCCAGATCCTACAACACTCAGAGATCTATCATCACCAACAAATATTTGTTTGGTGTTACAATCATGCATAGTAGAAAAGGTGGATTTATCCTTAGCCATATGATAAGATGCTCCAGAATCAATGAGCCATTCAATTGAAGTAGAAGAAGAAGATGCAGTATAAGAGTAACTAGAAGCACAAAGTGCATGTACATGAGAGTTAGATTCTGAAGACGAATCTAGGCTGATGTGGTGCTTCTTCATTGTTGCTTCCAAGGCTGCCATATTCTTGAAACACTTAGATTCATCATGCTTATCTTTCCCACAAAAATTGTAATGACGCTCAGTCTTCTTTCCTTTTGGCTTGGATCCTTTGTCATGTTTTAAGGAAGGAGCCTACTGAGAGGGTTTGGGATCCTTGTTGTTTGTCTTATTATTGCAAGAATTATGTTTCTTGGGAGGCTTGAAATTTTTTTTCTGTTGGGACAATAAGGCTTTCCCAAATGCATCTGCATTGTTAATTATTCCAAGATGAATGAGCTTATCTTGCTCTCTAATTAAAGATCACAAAAGGATTCAAGGCTAGGCTCTTGATAGCTAGCTATAGTCAATGATTCTTTCATGGAGTAGAATGTAGATACAAAAACAGAATATGTAGGTCCAAGTTTGGAAATAATATAATAAATACATTGTTTGTATTCTTTATTAATCTTGCATTCTGCACATAAGAGTCTAAGAGTTTTATACTTAGATAAATAGTCTTGACTGCATGAAAAATAATTTGGATTCAAGGAAAGCAATTCATTTTCAAGTTGATGACCCTGAATTTCATTGTGTTTACCAAACACAGATTCCAACTTTTCCCAAGTGAAATTAGGTTCATCAATTCCAGATATATGAAATCGCAAATCGGTAGAGATTGACATTCCAATAAATCCACGAGCTTCATCACATCTATTTGCCCATTTAATTTTATTATCATCATCAGTGGGTTATGTGTCTTTCCCTGAGGCTATCTTGAAAAGTCCCCTACTTCATAGAACATCCTCCATACGATATTTCCATGAGAAATAGTTAGAACTTGTAAGTATAGTATCACAAGGGGTGGCCATACTGTAAAATAATTGCTGGAAGAATAGAAACTAACTTTCTGGATGCAAAGAGCTCGAAAAAATATGCGGTTTAAAAAAAAGGCACTTAAAACTGATTCAGGATGATGAAGTTATGCTTGATCAAAGAAAAAGTTGAAGATGTCCCCAATAGTGACGTGGTAGATATTAACTTGACCAACTAAAAAAATAAGCCCCCTCTTCCCAAGATCAACCTTTGACAATCACTTTTACAATAAATTTGCTTTGAAGTGAATCACTTTTGTAGAATAAGTGATGTTCACTTTTACAATAATGTGACTTTTAAATAGTGCGGCAATAAATTAAAAGACTTAAGTGACTCACTTTTATTTTATTTTATTTATGTGAGATGCACTTTTACAATAAAGTAACTTCAAAATAGAAATTGCATGCACTAAAAAGTAGCTTAATAAGACTTGAACTCAAGACCTATTAAGTAATAAAAGCAACTTTGGACCAAGTGAGCTAAGTTTAAAAGGTACATAAAATCATGGAAAGAGGAGGTTTTTTTTAAACTCTTCTCTCTCGTTCTCTGTGCTTGCTTTCTTTTTCTGCAAATCACAAAAAAATGAAAAACAAAAAAAAAAACTTTTCCACACAATGGGGTTAGATCTTGGTTAGCTTACCCGAAAAGTCTACATTTTCAAGTTTTATCGCTATTTCTGATCTACTGTGATCGTACAAGGTGCACGACAAAGAGCATATGTAGCTGAGAAGACAAGAAAAAAAACTTTCCCTTACTGTTTCTGATTCGCCGCGATCGTGCAAGGTGCATGGAAAAGAGCATACACAGTCAGGGAAGGCAACATTCATGGACTAAAACAAAAAATATCTAATAATAAACTGATAAAATATGAGAGATTTACAAAAAAAAAATCCATCACTGTAACATTATACTTTCAGATTTGCCGAAATGGGTGTTTCTGGAGCAAACAAAAATGGTTTTCGGTGAAAAAAAAATTATTTCCCAATGGAAATGGTGCTATGGATGCAATGGAATAGCTCCCACATGCTAAAAATGCATATAAAATCCAGAACTAAAAACCCTTTCAAAGTTTCGGCAACACCGGTTCCAAATCTTGATCAAAACCGAAAGTGGCTCTTCATAAAAGCTTTGATACCATGTTCAGGTACATAGGGTACTCCCAAAATACTAAACACCTACAGCAACCACTTCACAGAAATAGATCACGGATCAACACACCGATGTTTGTCATGTGGTTAAAACCCTCGAGAGGGAAACAGTCCACGACCCTAGCCAGATAGCTACTTGGAGCAATTTATTATGCAAAAGAAAGAAAGTTAGATGAGATTCTCATAATCAATCAACCAACCAAGGACCCTGTATGCTCTTTAAATAGAGATCATAGACCAATCAGATATTAATCCACGGGTCAATGGTAGGTGTGATCTAAGAGAAGTTGAACCGTCGGATCACTCTATGTCTAGAACATATCGTGACCATCAGATTATAATATTTACAAATGCATACTAAAGAAACACACTTTTACCTAATGGATATATTACACAAGTTGATCTTAACTAACTCCTAAGTGTCTAAATATCCTAACAAGTAAACTAGTTAAGTATTTATAGGATTGTTGTTATTTGAACGTCGGTGAGTCTCTTAATTCTTGAAGACTGAAATAGCATTAAGGATTTTATTGATTAGTGGTAGAATACAGTTTTATATTGCAATGTTTTATTCTGAATGAATAGGGTGATTTATGTTTATTAGTTACTTTGTGTTCATACATATATTTTGCATAGTTTCCTTTGAAATAACCAGTCTTCCATGGGTTGACAATTTATATTGAGCACTTTGTTTGTAAATTCGTTGAGAAATTAAAGTGACCAACAATATATAGAGTAGAGAATATATAATAAGGAATACCTCATACAATTCAATGGAATTCATCATCATTTTTGTTAGGTAAATAACTCCCGATTCATTTATTTCATAGCCAAAGCATTTATTTATACATTTACAATGACTCTTGGGATCACAGATCCGAGAGTCTTTTCATCTTCCTATTATTTACACTAACGTATAATCCTGACGGATTATATTCCAACAATCCCCCCCTTAATCCGAAGGGGTGTTAGTAAGTCCGAGCATGTTTATGAATCTTTCAAACTTTTCTCGTCCAAGTGCTTTGGTGAAGATGTCTACAACTTGATCATTTTTGGAACAATGTCGAAGATGGATTGTCTTGGCCTCTACATGATGTCGAATCAAATGATACTTTGTGTTGATGTGTTTGGTTTGATCATGGAATCTGGGATTCTTAGCCAACTTGATTGCAGAAGTATTGTCGATCAATAATGGATTGGAGTTCTCTTGTTTTTCTTGCAAATCTTCAAGTATCTTCCTGAGCCATACTATTTCTTTCGTTGCTTCAGCTGCAGCCACATATTCTGCTTCTAATGTTGAATCTGCTGGAACTGACTGTTTGCGTGATCTCCATGAGATAGCTGTTGATCCAAGACTCATAGTTATCCAGAAGTTGATACTCCTGTCTCCTTATCACCATCAAAATCTGAGTCTGAGTACCCAATAAGTTTGAATTCATCCACTTTAGAGTACTTGAGTCCAACGTCTTGAGTCCCCTTCAAGTATCTTAGAACTCTTTTTGCATCTGACGGGTGTCCTTCACAAGGTTTATGCATGAACCTTGAAAGTATGCCAACAACATAAGAAATATATGGTCTAGTTGTTGTAAGGTATATAAGACTTCCTACAAGTTGTCGATACTTGGTCGCATCCCCAAATTATTTTCCTTCGCTTGATGTGAGCTTCATTTTCTATTCCATTGGAGTAGAGATAGGGTTGCATTCTGTCATGCAAAATTTGTTTAGTAGTTCTCCAACATATTTTTTCTGAGATAGGAATATGTACTTAGGATGTTGAGTGACTTCAATTCCTAAGTAATAGTGGAGATGTCCCATATATGTCATTTTGAAGATCTTTTTCAAATCTTTCTTTATGGATGATATATAGCTCTCATTGTTCCATGTCATCAAAGGATCATCTACGTACACCACAAGATACACAACAGATCTTCCAAGTTTCTTTATAAATAGTGTTGCATCATCAAGATCAAAATGTTTGAAATTTAACTTCAAAAGATGCTCAGTTAATTTTTCATACCATGCGTGAGGCACTTATTTTAGGCCACACAAGGATTTGACAAGCTTGCATACCTTTTGTTCTTTTCCTTTCACAACAAAGCCTTCTGGCTGAGACATGAAGACATTCTCTTTCAAGTATCCATTCAAGAAAGCAGTCTTCACATCCATCTGATGAACTTTCCACCCTTTTTGAGCAGCTAAAGAGAGTAAGGTACAGATGGTATCCCATTTTGCTGTAGAAGAAAATGTTTCTTCATAGTCAATTGCTTCCTTCTGTGCATAGCCTTTTTCTACAAGCCTCTCTTTGTGCTTGTCAAGTGAGCCATCTTATTTGTATTTGTTCTTGTACACCCACTTGCAGCCAATTGGTTTGATTCCAACTGGAGGGTCAACCAGCTTCCAAGTTCCATTATTCATGAGTGCATCATACTCATTCTGCATAGCTTCTTTCCACTCAAATCGAGTAGAAGCTTCTTCAAAGGAAGTTGGTTCAAAGTTAGTAGATAAATTAAATTCACAATCAAATGATACATCCATGTCATCACCTGAATTATTTGCTTCTCG
>LPNX010046762.1:12132-74261 GCA_001517045.1 Pseudotsuga menziesii | reverse complement strand
TGCATTTTCTGCTTCGAGCACCAAGCTTGTTTCTTTGCTCCTTTGGAATCAAGGCATAACAGGTGGAACCAAAAACTCTGAGATGCTTGACTGAAGGGATATGGCCAAACCACATTTAATGTGGAGTCTTGTTATCAAGAGCATTTGAGGGACTTCTATTTCTCAAATAGGCTGCACATTTTACTGCATCACCCCAAAACATTAGTTTTACATTCTCAAAAAACATCATTGAGCGAACCATATTCATTATGGTTCTGTTCATTCTTTCCGCTACACCGTTTTGTTGAGGATTGTAGGGAATAGTAGTCTAATGTGCAATTCCATGTTGACAAAGATAATCTTCAAAATCATTTGAAGTGTATTCTTTCCCATTGTCAGTACGAAGTGTACCAATTTTAGATTGTGCTTGTTTTTCTATCAATGCATGAAAGTCCTTGAATGTTTGAAATGCTTCTAATTTTTTCATTAAACAGTAAATCCAGCACATTCTTGAGTAGTCATCAACAAAGGTCATAAAATACTTATTTCCATTGGCAGAAGGAGTTGGCATTGGGCCACATAAATTAGAATGCACTAATTCTAATTTCCTACTTGCTCTGAAATTAGATTCATGGAATGGCAGCTTACTGTGTTTCCCTAATATACATGCATCACATTTGCTCTTTTCTTTGGGAATTGTGGACAAAACAAATACACCATTCTTTCTCAACAAACAAAGACTGTTATAATTCAAATGACCAAATCTTGCATGCCACAATAAACTTGATGACAAATTACCTTCTCCATGCTAAGAGAGGTAGGCATAGTTCTGAACTCTTGCAGATGAACCCTTTAGCTTCAGCAGCTTCCCATCTTTGTATCCAGTCATGATGACTTGGTTGTCAGAGGACTTTCTTATTTCTACGATTCCATCAAACATATGGATGGAATGGCCTCGCTGTCGAATCTCCACCAAGGACAGCAGGCTTCTCTGCAACTCTGGAAGATAAAGAACATTCTTCAACAAGAAATCAGGGAATCCAGGCATCTTCAGTCGAATGGTGCCCATTCCCTTTGGTTTAAGACTTGACTTATCTGCAAAGTACACTATGCCATTTATTGTTTCATTAAGTTCTTCAAAAAAGTCTTTTCTAAAAGTCACGTGTGATGTTGCACCAGTATCAAGCAGCCAACAATCTTTGTAAGATGAAAGTGAAGTCATTTCATTAATTCCAAGATTACAATGTGCAACAATACAATGAGCAGAATCAGAAGATTTACTAGCATCTTGGTTTTTATTGTCATCTTTCTTCTGGTTATGTCTATCTTTGATGGAGTCCCACGAAGCCCAACATTGATCTGATGTGTGTCCAATATTTCCACAACACTTGCACTGCAAATCTAATCTTTTACTAGATTTGTTTCTGCCTCCTCTACCTCTGAAGTTTCTTCTTCCTCTGCCCCTCTCTTTGCCAGAGAGAGAGGCACCAACTACAGATGCTATAGATTGCATCTTTTGTGATGAATCTGCAACTTACAAAATACTTGGAAAAAGATATGGGATGCAGGTTTATATTCCTGCTCCTTTACAAATTACAATATGATTCTGCAGCCTATCAAAACTAATTCTACAGCCTTATCAAAACAATATTGCAGCTGCTCTATATTTAATTTTACAACTCTATATAATTTATTATAGAGTGGTATTATATAAACAATACATTTCAAATCTTCATCGAAGATGAAAAATACATCAATACAATATATTGCAGTACCACTCCAAAAATAACCAGCTCCAGGCAGTTAAATACAGGCATGAGGTTCTTCACTCACGTTCAGGCTCAGTCTTCATAGCTTCAAGTGTTCCACCATCAATATTTGTGATGAGGGAGAGTCTTCAAAGTACTAACGCAGCTTTAATCTTCAAGCAGCTTCAAGAACTTGCAGCAATTCTCAAGAAGAAATTCACTTCAGAAAGGTGAAGTGCAGCATACACTCCATGCACTGAGTCTTCTCAACACACGTCCAAAATGCACCTTCGGGCGTTTGAGTGGATATAAGTAGCTTCAGTTCGCAGCATTTCAGGAAGTAGACAATAGCATGTATTATTCAATGGAGTCTCCAATATATCATATGCACCAGCAACATGAATGAAAATTACAGACTCCACACAGCATATATATATAATATACTCAACGCATATATACTCTACACAGCATATATACTCAACCAGCACATATATACTCAACGATCTCAGGCTCATACAAAAATGGGTCATACAACCGTATTATTCTCAATTCATACACATGAAAATCTTGTATATTGTGCAAGGGTCAACATAATGATTGCACAGTATCAATCTTCCAACTGCACAGGTAATCGTATGCTTCTCTTACACCAATAGATATCTATGCAGATATAGAGCAGTCTCCAAAATGTATATTCCTTGCAGTTGAACGCAAGAAGGTCAGGTCGTCAACAAATTAATTCTATCAACATCAACAATGTAGACACTATGAATCGTATGGAAATCATAGCACTCTTCTAGTACGTGTAGTATGGTCACTGCCTCAAGTTCAGAAATGTAGATTCAATAGTTACAAAATAATATTCTTATGACTTAAATACATCATTCGTGGACTCATATATATTATTTCTCCATTAAATCAGTCATACATGAATAGTTAATCATTCATGGACTCGTCTCAGCAGCAAACACGAACTCATACAAGATGCATGTGCCTTCACACAAATACTTAGGGTAAATTTAGGGTTTTCTTATCCCGAACGGTCACAAGTATTGAGAAATGGCATGAATCTTCCACCAACAATATTCAATCACCGGTCTTCAATTGAGTTCACTGCACTGAAGTGACCCACGACTGAAGCAAATGGATCACACAAACTTTGTCAGGCCACATGCATGAATCTCAGTATTCAACAAGTCTATAGCATGGATCTAGAATGATACATCATACCATGACTGCTCCAAAACTCAAGCATAGTAATTTCTAGCATATGATATGTTCACACAACTGTGAAGAAAGGGCTTCCACATAGCTCACGCAGGTTGCATCTCATGTGGATGCTAAATACCACAACTCAGGTCAGCGAAGGCATGAAACCATGGAAGATAGAGGTATCCATGTAGTTCTTCAACACAACAAAATCAACGCATAAACTAAGATGAATACCTTAGCTGCTAGTTATTCCTCAACTCATGTCTGTGACTATAACACATACAATGAAAAATATTTGTAGAAATTTTCCAGAAAACACTCCATGTGCAAGAATTTGGGCAGAAATTAGGGTTTGTGCAATAGAACGGTCACAATATTTTTGTAACAATATTTACCTCCACTCAATGCACAGTAGAGATGACAAGTCGCAGCTCTCAAAGAATACTTCACAGCTGCACAATCTCTCTCCAATTCACAGCTCCAACAATTCACTCTTCAACCCAACGTCTTCTCAACACATGCAAAGAAAATGCATGGACAAAAATTAGGGTTTTCAATTGATATTCACAAAGAACGCAGAGTTATGGGAGATGGAAATCGCATTAGCGCATGCACCAATGCATGCAATCTGCAGACTGAGGAAAGGGTAGATGAATGAGCAGACTGGAAACAGGAAGGTAGGTGGGCAGCAGGACTGAAATGTATCAGGCATGAGTTATGGAGCTCTGATACCACTGTTAGGTAAATAACTCTCGATTCATTTATTTCATAGCCAAAGCATTTATTTCTACATTTACAATGACTCTTGGGATCACATATCCGAGAGTCTTTTCATCTTCCTATTATTTACACTAACGTATAATCCTGACGGATTATATTCCAACAATTTTCATCCAAGTCATCATCTATATTATTCGATCCAAATTCAACATTGTAAGGATTGGCCATATCATCATCATCATCGATGTCATTTTCGATCATCATGTTATCATCGATATCATCTTCACGGACATTGTCTGCTACATCATCGTATTCATAATATTCCTCTGAAACATGATGCTCTAACACATGTTGATCATCCTCAACATGATGTTCATGTTCAATACCCTCTTCATTATCTTCCTGCACATTATACTTCACTGGCCTTCCCCTTGGATCGTGTCTCACGGAAAATGACCAACCCCATCTACTTGGAACCTCAAAGTAAATTACTTGTTCACATTGGCTTGGAAGAAAAGAGGGCTATGTTCCTGGCTCAAATAGCCTTGTATTAACCATGGTAAATCCAATATCATGTTCAATATTAGTTCTATCAGTATCATGTTGATTCAATCGTAACCTATACCATTTGATAATGTACAAAACTAAATTGAAGGAGTTAAAATAACACTAAATAATATCTTTCAAATACCCATAGTATCGATTTTTTGAGAATTATGGATGTTTGTCACTTTTAGAGGAAAAACTTGTCACCTCAAAGACTTTAGTTATCCCATAATCAAAAGTTTTCTTCATTTCATGCAAATTTTTGATGCAAAGTTTATGACCATTGTACCACATAGCTTTATGGTGTTTTACCTGCAACAAGCCATACACATAAATGTTACATCCTGAATTGATCAAGATTAAGTGCCTGTTTATGCTATGAAGGCAAAAAAATGAACGTGTACATCAATATATTTGATTTTTTTTTAATAGTATGAATAATAATATGATTTCCTACTAATATTTTAAACCATATGCTAAATCGATTTACCTTTATGTAAGATTGGTATCTCCATTACAATGTGCTTCTTTAACCAATGAAGTCGCACCTTCCCATGATACTCCATGACCAGATTGTTCACATCGTTTAATCCATACCTTCATCTAATCAAGATTGTTTGCTATGTATAAATGAAGTGCATCCCACTCATGGCTAACTGCTTCATGAAAGTAAAATTATAATTAAGTACAAATCTATATTCACTTAACATGTAGGCATACACTTTTAATTGATGCATATTGAATATTAAAAATTAAATAAGTATGATATATGCATAAAAAACAACAATAAAATGTACTCAGGTTCAAATATCCAGTAGCTAATAATTACCTTTCACCTTCCTCGATCTACCTTTCCCAAAGAGGAAATCCCCTTTGATTTTTTTATTGGAGTTCGGATAAAAAATGCGACCTAAATTGAAATTTGAGGCTAATATAGGAAGGTATTCAATAATATACATCATGTTCTGGTATACCATATATCCCTCCATCATATAATAATCTGTACATTCTCATTGTCTAATCAATCCCTTGAAAAATTTCAATTTCAATTTCCTCTCAACCATCGACATGGACCTTGAGTTTACTGGTCCACATAATTCAATCTCCTCAACTTGGTGTATGAGGTAGTGTTCTTGTGCATTATAAAATGCCAAAGGTAGATGATTTTTCATTTCGCATATAAGACGTGGAATTTATCTCCTCCAATACTTTATATCAAATATAATTTCTACCATGAATTAAACAAACACTTTATGCATGGAAGATATCACCACTTACCTCATGTATTTTCCAAGATCATATATAACTTGTTTGACATTGTTTTCGAAGTTGAAGTTGTCTAGAAGAGATAGAGTTAGAAGATACTGTAACAATATAAAAAATTGTTTCATTATTTTTTTCAATAAGTAGACAAAAAAATACCAACATAATATATGCACGAGAATAAAAAAATATAGCAAGATATATATATATATATATACACCATAATAATTACCTTGATGAAGACAAGCCAATGATTCTTTTTCACCCCTGCAAAATCACCTTTCTTGGTTATGATATTGTTCATGTTTGAACAAAATCTGGTGGGAAATTAAATTTTTGTATGACTTTCTTTACAAAATTGCTTTTCTGCTATATTAACAACCATGGAAGTGATTTTATATTAATTTGGTCTCCATTTCTATGAAATATTTCATTGCATGATTAGATTCCTTAATGTCATTCCAAATTTTTACAATTTTTTCATTGTCGCTCCTTAGATCCAATATTCTCCATAATGTTTCATACACATTCTTTCTGATATGCATTGTCTCAAACATATGAGCAATTTGTAGGTTCTCATAGTACGACAACCTACTCAATTGTTTGGGATAAATTTTCATTCATTAGAGAATCCCATTAATGCCTTTATGATCACAATGACCATCATGAATCACAATTTATAAATATTTTATAGAAATCAATGCCAATTATAGTAAACAACATGCAATAGAATATTAAAAATGTTTTATATATGATGATATATAGAAGACAATTTGATTTCTACGTACCTTAATGATTTCTATTATATTGCAACTTCCACAAGTGAGGTGTCATTCTATGTGGTTTTAAAGCAGTCTCTTGCTTCCCATTGAATAGATGTTTATCAGTAGTTCAATATCTATGATTGTTACAGAGGAAATTCCTATACTCATCAAACACCTCCTTTCATAATATTTTTGAACGATGGGATTTGATCTTAGGACCACAAACTAAGAATGCATATTTTCCCTTTGTTTGAAGACCTACATAAAGAGTCAATGGATTAACAATATTGTCAATTATAATTATAAAAAATTACTGGATTATTTGAAAAAACATGCATGCACAATATATGAACTTCATATCCCAGATGTAGGTGACACACAGGCCATCCACATGGGACACCTAGCGCACATGCCACGTGGTGAAGGTGAGTGTAATAAGGAAAGTGACAATGAGGTTCAATTAAATGCGGAGGAAGGTGGCATGCCTGCCAACCCTGAGGGTAGCTGCGAGGTCACTTCCCATTTGAGTCAACACATCAAGAATTGATTTACTGTAATATCCATTATTGACCTCCATGATTGTACCTCGCATTCTGGGACGCAATAAACTTAACTTGGTGGACATTTTCATTCTCCCACATCTATATCTGCATCTGCATCTGCGACGGTATCTGCTTCTGTGTTTGCATCTGCTTCGAGCTCACCCTACTGTAATTTTGCACACCATTTTGCAGAAGAAAATTCCCAGAAAACGTGGTATCCCATGCAGAGGTAGTACTGGCAGAGGAGGTGGTCACCGAAAAATCCACCATTGGGGACACAGATGGATTTGTTGAGAATATTTTCTTGTCGGTTAGATTCTTGGTCGATGAATGGGAGTCCAAAGCGGTCTTAGACCATCTGGCTTCTGTAAAAAGTGGAGGACACATCAACCACTATTGGATGATGAAGAATATTCTGGGACTGTTACAAGAAGACATGATGGTTAAATTGAATGGAGCCAGGGGTGTTGCCAAGGGTTTGTGCACCACTATACTCCATGAAGACACGCCACATAAATCCATGGAGGAGAATTCCAACCTAAAAAACTACGCAGTGTTCCCTAGCATAAGAAATGAGGAAAATACTGGTGACATGAACCAGGGAGAGAAAGGTGGTATGTTCTCTGCTGCTGTGAATTCTCCAGGACCGTTTTAGGAATGGAGGAATTTCACAAAGAATACAACTCCTTTCAAGCATGGACATGATACCATTACTAATGCCACTGTAGCTACATGGATACAGGAGAGGCATCATAGTGAACTTGTGGAGGAATACAAACCCTGTCCAATTCTGGAAGAAACACTCGAGGACCATGCAGAAGATGCACCACCATAGATGCAACGTCGTGATCTCTAGTTCGCTCGTGATTTCAAGTTTTTTTGGGATTCTTTGCTTTTAAATTATGGTGTCTTCATAGTCATCTATAGTCAATTTTTAAGCTGTAATATGTCAGTTAATGTACCTAGCTACATAAAGAGAAGTCATTTTTATTCCTATGAACACCACAACTCCAGTTTTTTTGAAAGATTAGAAGGGTGGTATATTAGTCTAAGATCCTCATAACTAGTTTTTTGCTACTATGTACTCTCATTTGTCACTATGAATATAATTTTGAGTTTGTTGCTTACAAAAAAAATATATCAACTTCATAAAATTAAATAGTATTAAAGTTGACGTTATAATTACATACCAAAAAAATGGATTAATCCTGGGGCATCGTGTATTGTCCATACAAGAATTTCATGGAATTGGAATTTTCTTTGTTGTATTGGTCTAGATACATCATACATAGTGCTGCCATTACATAGCTTTAGAAGTTTGTCAATAAGAGGCTCAATATATACATTTATATGTTTAAATTGGTACTTACCTGATTGATTTGGACACATAAAATATATAATTATTACAACCATTAATATATATAAATAATACACAACAGTAAAAGACAAAATATATATGACATTATGAAACCAAATATGACAAGTGAGATGCCATTAAATTAAAAACAATTATTGTAGACACCTACCTGGAATAATCATTCCAACATTATGTGCTCCCTTTTTATTGACAAACATGAAGGAATTTTATTGTTGATAACAAAATATGCCACACCAAGTAAATATATGTTTTCTTTGCATATGTATTGATAGCATCTTCTGCCAAAGAAATCCTAACATTATTAGGTTCTTCTTTAGAGTGTGTCCATTTTTCTTCCATATATCTAAATGAAAAACCATCTGCAAGCATTTGAAGAATGCCATCTTGAATTCTATTATGTGCATGATA
This sequence comes from Pseudotsuga menziesii, assembly GCA_001517045.1. Lineage (NCBI taxonomy): Eukaryota > Viridiplantae > Streptophyta > Pinopsida > Pinales > Pinaceae > Pseudotsuga > Pseudotsuga menziesii. The sequence goes on along the minus strand of LPNX010046762.1, from coordinate 65,701 downwards.
ATCCATACATTATGCTATGTCTTTGCACCTGAACAGTCATTGCCAACATGGAATAATGGGAATATAATGAAGAACCTTGTGAGGAACCTTTTTTGTTACTTGATCTGTTCAATATCTACTGATATGAAATTTTGAACATTCTATTTCAAATTCATGTTTTTTATAAAATATGATGTGGTCATTAGGGTATGCATTGATTGCTTCATAATGCATTCCAATTTCTTTCATGATGACAGACAAATATCTATATTTGTGAGGTAAAATATTTGGTGATGGTAACAAAAATTAAACTATCAAGCTACAAAAATAATTTATTGTTGGATATCCGACGTAATTAGGATATTGACCATTGTAATTTAGGCATCAGTAATCCAATTATAAAATTCGAATATCAGAAGATTGTTGTAGTATTACCGATGATTGCTGAATATCCGATGCAAATTGGAGAAAATTTTAAAATAAACCAAAAAATTCCGTAATAAACAAGGTGAAATACAACGACAGGGTTGATTTCATCGAATGACGTCGTATTTTCTCGTCAGATTTTAGGTTCAAATATTATTGTGAGTACGGGTGCACCTTAACCAACAATGAGCATTGGTTATCCTATATGAAAGAGGAGCACTGATGACATGAAAACAATATGCGTATACAAAAACCTTCTAAAATTGCAAATGAAGGGAGGTGATTTAATAAATACATGATTATTAATTTGTAGTGATATAATAACTTTGATTTTGAATGTTCTAAGTGTTGGTTTATAGGTCAATACTGAGGGGGGGGGGGGTGAATCAGTATTGTTATCTTTTTATTATTTTTAACCACTTTTAAATCTATTATTAGAAACAAATAACAACAAGAATATACTAAACACAATTTTAATGTGGAATCCCAATAGGCTAAACCACCAACTCATTCTATACTACAAAATTGTATTTACAAGAGTTTTTTTCAAGCAACCACTTACTGGAGACAACAATCCCCAAGTTTCTCAGCCACCACTGAAGGATGCACCCACACCCTAGTTTCTTCTTGCACCTACAGACAACGATACACCACTTACCCTGATTTTCTAGCTACTACTGGAAGGAGGCTAAGACCCCCTTGCAGGAATGTATCCTACCCTAGCACCTCCCTTCCACCCTAATATGTTTCTTACAATTTCTTTCCGACTGAATTATTTAACACCCACTAGTATTTGATTTTGATCATGGAATTCAAACTACAGAGACATATTCCTTACTCTCACTGCTGCTTATATACTTCTTATTGTTTAAGCTTCTTTCAACAGTTGCATCTCTTCAACCTAGATAAACACATATTTTCATAGACATGTTCTAACATGTTGATTGTACTTCTTCAAATTATGTCTTGTGCCTCTTAATATGTAGGCCTGTGTGTTTTCTTTCCACTAAAACTAGCATTCCCTCTATCTTTGTTGGCATCTCCAAATCCACAGCCCCAGCTAAAAGTACCACCAATATTTTTTCCACCGTTGATCTTTCTCACGCAATTGATCCAACGGTTCACAGGTGATTCTGCCACATAACTTGTGCACTAGTTACGGTGAAGGTTTGGACTTGGAATTATTATAAGGAGGCCCTCAAAATTTTTTTTCCTCCACCAGGATGGGTTGGGATTTCGGTGTAGGCCCTAGACCTAAAATTTATATAGGTCGACTCTCAAACACCCTCAATTCGTTTTTGCATCCACCGAGATGGGTTAATCCTCATGCATTTTCTTCCACATAATACAATATGGGTCATTGATCCCTTTGGTGATCGACCATAGATGTCGAATTTCATGACCAACCTCTCATACTAACACCTTCTCACCTTCTGACCATTTGTAATGCCACATCTTTGACATCTCAATGCTTGCTCACCATTCATTTTCATCCATATCACCATTTTCCTCCATGAAACATTGACTTCCATATCATTCTCCACACCGATGACCAAAGGAATGTGAGAAAGGTACTGCTCATGGGCCACAGGGAAAGCATGGTGCTGAGTTTTTTCATGTAGAATTAACAAACATAGTAGGTTTCCACTCTAAGAGCTAGGATTAAGGGCAAACATGTAAGTCAAAGGTCTTATCACATGGTGGTGATAGGATTTGGGTATAAAAGAATGCCCCCCAAATAATGAGACTTAGAGGGATACGATAAACGAGAGCTTTGAGAGAACAAGTTGTCACTTTGAGGTGAAAATGTTAGCTCGATCAAAGCATGTCGTCCAGTAGGTATCTGTAGTACATAAATATTTTTTACTCATAGACACATGTAACTAACTCATGGCTACAGACCAATACAAGGCAGATCCATGGGAGGAATAAACAAGCATGGCTACTAGCTTACAGTGTAGGTCCATGTGATAGAGGTCTAAAACTTGGAGATAGCTACTAGATATACAACATAGATCTATGTCATACAGACGCAAATTTGAGCATAGCCATGACCATACAAATGTGGATCCATGCTAGATATAAAAAACTCCATAGCATCCTAGGGAAAGCAATGAGCGGTAAACAAATACCTAGGGTCTTTGTCTCGTCTTCCAAAAAGTATGATTCTATCCATGTGATTACAATGATCTGAAGTCGAACATGGTAGAAACCACTTGATTATTGACCAATGATGTGAACCATTAAGAAGTGTGAGGGAGATCACCATTGATGTCAATGATTCCCAAGGTACTCTAGTACAATCTACTGAGTGTGAATAGATGTCCTGATGTCAAACACCCAGTCAATTCTATCGATCAAAGGTCAGTGATGTGAACCTATGTCTAGAGCGATAGAATCTGTCATTAAGGCATACAGATCTCAAGGTACTAAGTTTTTGTTTCTAAAACTATTTCCCGGATGATGAGCTGATGTCGATGAAAAAAGTCTTGTCGAAGGAGGTCCATGATGAGTCCCACATCGATGACACAAAAATCGAAACATAGTTCTAGAATGATGTGAATATAGTAACCATAAGATTGACTCAAAAGTATTGACACAGAGACTATTTCGACTGCAGAGGTAAACTTCTTCAACTTCCCTTTAAACATTGGGAAGCATGACAAAAGACTTGGCAACATGACTAAATGGGACAAACACACAATGCGATATCGAACAATGCATTGTTTTGAAGGACTCAAAGGGGTGGCATGAGTCATGAAAGTGGATCGTCATGGAGATAAGATGAATACCTAATTAACAAAAATGATATGCAGACAAGTGCCATGTTCAAAGGTAACGACAAACTACTACCATTTATTTACAAAATGATTCCCTTCCCATTTCCCCCATCATGGTTGATGAGTGCCTCTTTTCGGTTTTACGAGTTCAAAGAGGGTAACAAACACTCTATATAGCTCATCTGAAGACAAGTCCAAAATCATATGTTTTACGAACCTAAGAGAGGATGGGTTCGTTCCCAAAAATGGGTCCTTCAATGTTTAATTTAATGAGTCCAATGAAATAAAATTCAGTATCGTTCATGTTTGGAAAGTCTGAACTACCATGGAAGAAGAATCCAAAGGGTCCTTTTTCGTATGATTTAGTCCCTAAGGCCCGAAAAAGTATAAAATCATACCTTATAGAACTCTTCCAGTCATGATTGGTTGGAGTGTTCCTTTTTTCATAAATAGTCTATCTGAACTAAAAAAGAGATAACCTACTGGCGAAGACACAACTCTTCAAATGCTTTAATGAGCATGAAGAAGACAATATCACTTGACTATCTTTTCGTATTTAAGGAGATCGAAAAGAGTTTAAAGAAGACTCCATTAGGTCTCTTTTCATAATGAGAGATTTTATGAGCTTGAAAAGAATCAGAAACAGACTCGGACCTTTGATACTAAGTTTCAAAAGTGTGACCAAAGTGTCGTAATAAAATCTCAACAAATTTTTTCGTTTTATGGTAGTACAAAAAAGTCAAAAAAGAACTCCCAAAACTTTACTGCTACTGTTCTTAGTATCCTGCAACGACTCAAAACAAGTGTTAAATGCACCAATAACTAACATTAAGGGATTACAACTGATAAATTTTGAGTAATAAGCGATTTTAAACCAAAACTATAGCATGTTAAACCCAAAAATGTGTATAAAAGTCATGTAAATAGTGAAAAATCAAATCATTTTACTATTTACCCATAGTGGAGAGAATTTGGAGCACTTTCCTAGTCAGATATTCTGTTGCCGATATCGAGAGTTTCCACCATCGGATTCGAGCGCCATTAGTTCTAGGTAATATCCTAGACCCTACTCTTTCATCTTATGCCTTTAATTTTTATTTTTGATGGTGTTTTGAGCTTGTATGGAAAGCCCTAAAATCGTGGAAGCAGGCACCACAGTTATCCCTTGCGGGATACGCGAACCTCACTAGAACCAGGCCAAAAACATAGTGCATAGGCAGTGCCATCTCTTGTCTTCAACGGGGCACAGGAGGTGCTGGCCGTGAAGATGTAAAACAAATCACACAAGCAAAACTATATCATTTCATTTGATTTGAATGATTAAGAATGATTCTAATGGGTCTTGTGATTGTTTTTGGCAGGTTCTAGCTGATAAAAAATGGTCATATGGAAAGAGAAACAACATGATAATGACGACACCTTCATCGAAAGGAATGCAGGTTGCATAGCCACATTGAGAGACTGTAGAATCCTAAAATTATTCTTCATGCCCAGCATGGTATCGCATGAGCGATTGCTAGAGCATATACTTCGGATGTGGAATCCAGAGCAACAAAATTTTGAGGTTGGAGCTCATATTCTCACAGTTGAGGTAGAGGATATCTACTTCCTTACTGGCCTTTAGAGACGGGGTGCTCCCATCTCACTAACTAGTTCTCACGGAGGAAACATCAGTACACAGGAGTTGATATACTGTCACTGTATTCCTGAGACAAGGACATCGAGGAAGAAAATCCCCATAAAATTAGTGAAGGATGGACTTCTATGGACTATACTGTTTACTATGCAGAGAGTGGCGGGAAGCCAAGGAGTGCACCAGGTTTCTAGGGCACATATGCTCTATGCCATAGAGGCCATGGCACCTACAATTTTCAACTGGGAGGAAGCCCTGCTTTCAATATTCAAGGATCAGCTGACCAAGTGTCGATAGGGGGAACTGAAGTAGTTTGGTTTGGTTCCATTCTAGCCTGCTTCTTCTTCGAGTGGGTGCCACAGATGAGACCCCAGGTGGTCTTTACAGAGCTGAGAGCATGAGACCCTCGCATGTAGAGGTGGGTCTAGATTATGGCCTGTACTGGAGCAAGTAGGGGGAAGGTGAAGTTCGGTGACCCATTCTTTCAATGGTTGAGAGATCAGATCCTCATAGTGGAGGATTATGCATATACGGGTACGGACTTCAGCGAAGACCTTGACCTACTACTCCCACCTGGTGGATAGTGGGGCAACATCGGTAAGAAGCAAGAAACCCTAAAATGGAAATAGTGTTTTTATGTTTTTTGATGTTTTATATTTTTTATGTTAAGCAATGAGACTTGAATTTTTATTGCAAACATTGGAGCAACATGACCTGGGGGAGCTTCCCCATTGGATAGACAAGCTAGAGCCCACTTCATACCAAAGGGTGATGATGTGACCGGGGAGTTAGAGGAAAACCTGAAGAGGTTGACCCTAGACATCCTTGACGCTTCCATTGATGACCTCCCTCTAAGGTATCAAAGACCTACAGTGGGAGTACCGGCTTGGTTTAGCAGACTGCTACATAGAGTATCCTGGGCAGTGATCTACTACCATGAGTGTCACTAGACGATGTATGCATGATGTATCTACTGAAAGCTGATAGCTTCAGGATTTTTTGTATGGTGATTTTTCCTGAAAGCCTACGTGCTTCAGATGAGGTCTCGTGACCTATTTTTTGTAAACATGTTCATATATATATATATATATACAGACTTTTACCTAGTGTTTATATGTCTCAAATGGTGGATGTATTTTACATGAGTTTTATGTGTCTTTAATTGTTTATTTACAATGAACCATGTTTTATTTTAACGTCATGAATGGGAAATATGCCAATCTAGGATGTAATTAGCTAATGAGTCAGCAACTACATTATGTTCCCTAGGGATATGCCTATAGGTGATGGTTTCAAATGAACTTTCTAACAAGCGTACCCTCTAGAAGAGGTGGAGAAGCACAGGGTTCTTGATGGTATAAACATGGTTTAGATGACAAACCACAAGTTGTGAGTCCATCAATACTACCAAATTGTGAACATCTTGGGAGGCAGCTTCAGTTAGAAGACCTATGACTGCTCAATACTCGGCGATGTTGTTGGTAGCAGGACCAATACAAACCACTCCTGAACTGACCAAATCATCAGCTAGGGAATAGAGAACCCAAGTAGCTGAGACAATATTCAAGGTCTGGCGACAAGCAACATCAGCGAAGCCGTAGAAAGCCATCCGCTCTGCATGACCAAAACATGGCATAAACAGATATAGACACTAAACTCAAATCCATATTGAAAATACTAAAAGCACACTAAAAGTCAAGCAATATACATATATACAAGGTACTATCCAAGAGAGATATAGGCATAGTACCTCTTCAGGTATAACCCATTGCGAGGTTGTCCTAAAGAGATTCCATCGTAGTCAACGAGCTTGTAGGCCCCTTTCTCTAAAACTTTAGAAATGACAAAAGGACTATACCATATGGAATCAAACTTTCCTTTCCCTAGTTTGTCATATCTCTGATTGTAATTCAAAACTAGGTCACCCTTGTTAAAGGCATGAAGTTGGGCAGATTTATCATACTGCGCCTTGATGCGTTTCTTATGTGCCTCATTAGCCAAGGCATCATCTTTCCTAGTTTCGCCAAGGTTATTCAAGTACAAAAATCTCTCTTCCTTTGCAGAAGTGTCTAGGAGAAGTTAGACAACAAGTTTTAGGGGTGGAATATGACATTGAATTAGTAAGATAGCTTCGAGTCCATAGATAAGTTGGAATGGTGTGAAACCAGTAGTTGTTTTCACCGAAATCCTGTAAGCCCAAAGAGCGGTGAGAGAGATATGGTGACAGTTGGATTTATGATCTCCAACCATCCAACGAAGCATAGTTTTCAAAACTTTGTTAATGGCCTCTACCTGACCATTAGCTTGCAGATAATATGGCATAGAGTTTTCATCGCGAAAACCTATCTTGGAACTTAGTTGCTTCATCATTTGATTACAAAAATGTGATCAGTGATCAGTAACAATGGACTGCGGGACTCCAAATTTAGCTATGATATGATTGAATAGGAAGAGAGCGGCAATCTTACCATCTTTCACATATGTAAGCCTGGCCTCAGCCCACTTTGTAAAATAGTCAATGGCTACGATGATGTAACCATGCCCCCCAGCTGAGGTAGGATTACAATGCATGTAATCAATCCCCCATTTTGAAAATGGGCCAATGAAAATGATGGGGTGTAGCAGAGCAGGATGAGTGCACTTTTTTGGATAAAAATGTTGACAAGGTGGGAATTTCTTAACATCCTTGTGGTAGTATTTAAATACTGAAGGCCAAAACTAGCCAGTGCAAAGGATGTCCTGGGATTTATCCATCCTAGATAAATGACCGCCACATGCTCCAGAGTGGAAATCATTCAACACATGTTCAGCTTCCTCATGGGTGAGGCATCGCTGGAGAATAGAATCAATCCCACATTTATACAAGGTGTGATTCAGGATGAGGTAGTATTTGGCGTGGTGACGGATACGGCAGCGATCGTCATGGGATATATTTTGCTGAAATCTTTGTGTTTGGAGATAAATAAGCATATCTCCATACCATGGATCAGTAGTGATTATCAGGAACAGGAATTCATCTGGAAATTAATCACTAGGCTCAGATTCCATCGAAGCATAGGTAAGATCACACATGAGCTTGGCAAAGACCAAGGATTTCTTTGATGTGGCTTTGGTAAATTCCAGATCAAACTCCTGTAGTATGACTATCCATCGAGAGTACTTGCCCCCGAGCACCTGATGATTTAGGATGTAATACATAGGGTTCTAGTCTGCCAATACAGTGGTTGTGCGGAGAAAAATTTAGTGACAACTTTTGCACAGCAATGACCGTGGCCAATGCTAACTTCTCCATGTGTGAATATCGGGTTTCAAAATCCATAAGATTCTTACTAGCATAGTAAATCATGTGTTCTTGACCATTGGGATTTTCCTGCACCAAAACCATAGCGATGGTAGTAGCGGAGGTAGAAATATATAAGAGAAAGTCATTTGAATAATCTGGGGGGTGTATCACGGGTGAATGAGTCAGAGAATTTTTGAGATTATCAAAGGTGTGTTGGGATTGGGAATCCTAGAAGAATAGAGTGTTCTTCTTAAGGAGACAGACGCATATAATCGTGCGTTTTCCTTGCAAAATTGCACATGAAATGGGGGAGGAAGTTTTCCTTCCCTTGCAAACTTTGGAGTTTGAGAAGATTGGTTGGGGCTAGTAGAGCTAAGATGGTAGAAATTTTCAAAGGGTCTATCCGGATGCCATCCTTAGAGACCACAAAACCTAACAGAAGTCCCATCTCAACGCAGAAAACACATTTATGTGGATTAATTTGTATATTATAATGACAACATCTCAGGAAAATATCTCTAAGATGACCGGGGTGGTCCTCCCGTCGCTATGAATGAGCAGGGAGGTCATCAAGGTACGGTTCAATAATATATTTAATATTGTGAAATGGATAGGACATCGTACGCTGGAAATTGGCACCAACATTTTTTAAGAAAAAGGGTAACTTCCTATATGCAAAGGTTCCCCATGGGAAAATGAATTCCATCTTGTGTTGATTGGTGGGTAATATCTCAATCTGATTATAACCAGAAAACTCATCCATGAATGAGAAGATGACACTTCCGGCACAGTTGTCGATAATCTGATCAATATGTGGAGTAGGAAAGTTGTCCTTGGGACAAGCTTTATTCAAGTCTCTGAAATCGATACAGACTCTAATAGTACCTTGCTTTTTATTGACAGGGGAAACGTTCGATACCCGTTCTGTTAGGGGTATGGGATAAATAAACCCATCTCTGAGAAGTTTCTCTATTTCAGCTTTAATAGCTACGGCCTTTCGTGGATGGACTTGTCGTAGTTTTTTCCTGATAGCGTTAGCCATGGGATAGGTTTTAATTTCATGGACCACAATGGATGGGTCTATCCCTGGAATTTCTTGATAAGACCAGGAAAAAATATCATGGAATTCTTTGAAAAGTGCCTTGTATGCTTCAGATTCATCTGGAGAGCAGTTCTGCCCAACATGAACATGCTTGATGGTACCAGGCTTGGATGATATGTCAATCAGATTTGTCTGAGTAATGTTGCAAAGGTTTCCTTTAGAATATATGTCTTCCAACAATATAGGACTTTGAGGTGCATTGACAATATCGGTGGAAAACAAGGATGCAAAGTCATGGTTAACCGAACTGGTGTTGGGGAGGAATAGGGATCTATGATGGTGATCCTCCCAAATGGACTCATTCATATTCATGATCTCCATAATGGACTCTTTGGAAAGAAAATTCTCAAATAGATAATCCAGAATAGGAAGAGATGGTTCTAACCAGTAAGGAAGGTGGTAAGGATTCAAAGCCACCCGATGAAGTTCATCGGTGTGATCATCGGAAAGGGTTTGAATGATGTTGTACATTTCTTCATGTGGAATCAAAAATTTGTTTGCCCTTGGGATCACAATCAAATGATGCAATCATATTTACTGTCACTATGTCTATGTTAGGAGGAGTGTACGGAAAAATCCCCATAAGGGATGAATCCTTCAACATGCCTACCCCAATCGACTGGTAAGGAGGAGGGGACTAGCCTAACATAGGGATGTTATTAGCTGTAGAGGTAGTAACATTTGGTGTACAGAAATCAAGCCGATTGATGGTAACAATTCTCCCTAGATGTGGAAGTTGGACTGTTTGGAATACCTTCAAAGTGACAATAGTCATGGCGTAAAACAAATTTCTTCATAGGAGGTTGTAATCTAACGAGGCGTCTACTACTTCTACTTGAATAGAAATTTTTTTCCCCCCAAGCTCGACTGCAAAGGCCGATATGAGACCGTGGGGCTGAAAAACTCGTCCATCAAAGGATTTCAGAGTCATAGGTGATGTTACAAGCTCGGGAGAGCTGATAGCTTTCCAACAAGATAGGGACAAAATTGAAGTTTAAGCTCCTTCGTCTAATACAGTCCTAAAGATTTTCTTTTTGACTACGTTAGTGATGGCTTGGAAAGAAAGTTTGTGAGGTAGTCTAGACTTATAGTTCTTGATATTGAAATGAATCAAATTAGAATTATTTGGGTCTAAAGCTCCTAACGCAGTTAACATGTTTTTGTGTTGTGTAGGACAACTTTGGAGCACTTCCAAGGTAGACATTGCACATGGTGCCTGAGCGAGATCTTCAACAACATTATAAAATTGAGTAGCTCAGGAATTAGGGTTAAAAACAGCCTTCCTAAGATTACTCTTGGGTGGACACAAAATCATATCGAGAGTAGGCTTCTCGATGGTTAGGGGGACATTAAACGAGGAGTCGGGAGAACCAGTAGAGGGAGATTTCCTTGAAGAAGAATGGTCTTCATTCTTGTCTGTAGGTTTGTCATAATTCTGACTTTGAGTTTGTAGACTAATGGTATCCAAGGACATCATAGGAATTTCCTCTGACGAACTAGAGTTTCTATGATTAGACATGTGGTATATCAGTTGTTGTTGAGAGGGAAAAGGATCCGTGAGAACTGCGGGTGCAAGATTTGTTTTCAAAAATTGGGTGATTTCATCCCAGCAGGGACACTCTTTTGTGAAATGGTCACCTCCACATAGCAGACAAGGATATTTTTCTTTTCTTTTCCCTTTGTTGTTATCATTGTTGGTTGTTTTTGGATTCTCCTGTTGGTTTCCAGGTTTTTCATTTTTACTTTTACCTTTCCTTTTATTATTGCCAGAGGTTTGAATACTCTGAATAGAATTGACCTCGGTGGAAACCTTGGGAGTCAAAGGAGTAGGGGTGGAAATCTGGGGTTGCTTGGTAGGTTTTTCTACTGATGGGGACTAGATTGAACCAACAATCCCATCAACAGGGACTTCTGGTAGTGGCTTTGCAGGATAGGTGCTTGGGTGAGGAGCTTGAGGAATCAAGTCATACAAAGTTCTGGATTGGGAATAGAGAAAGTCCAAATACTAGGCTTGACTAATGGATTGCTCTTTAGTAACGACATCACCCATAGCCATATCTCAGGAAATTGGAGGAAACAAATATTTAGTAAACCAATCAGTTAATAACTGATCTAGAATAGGAGCCTTAATAAGTCTTCTCTGCCTTCTCCACTCATGTATATGATCGGATATGTGGGTGGAGGTGTTCTGTCATAGAGAAGTTAAGAGATCAATACCCATTTCATAATGAATAGGAAGCTGAAAGTGCATAAGAAAAACAGTTTCCAATGAGCCAAAATCCACAAATGAATGTTGCGGAAGTTCAATGTACCATTTCGCGGCTGTACCGGTCAAAGTTCATTGAAAGAGTCTTAAACGAACTGAATCATCCATAAGGGAGTTTGAAGAACACCACAGATGGAATGTCATGACATTTTTTTTCGGATCGTCTCCCTACTCCCATCAAACTTTGGAATGTCCAATGGTAACTTTACCAGAATGGGAGGCCATGAGGGGTCATGTTGAATGGGGTCATTAATCAACTTAGACAAATCAGGAAAGTCCAAAGTTTCTAGGAGAGGTAACTGATGATTAGGTTGCACATATTGGTAATATTGATATGGCATATAATTACTAGTAGGACTATAAGTAGACTAATATACAGGTTGTTGTGAGGAAGAACTACCGAAAAATCCACCCACAGGGGGTTGATTTTCGGGATCAAGACCATTAGGACCACTAGGGTCTCTGAGACAACTAGGCCCATTGGGACCACCAAGACCACTAGGAGGCAGACCACTAGACCCTCTAGGACCTTTAGGAGGTAAATATTTTAGCCTCTGGAACCACTAAGAGGAGGGCCACCAGACCCCCCAGGACCACCAGGACCATTAGGAACATAAGGAGGAAATCCATCGGGCCTTCTAGGACCATTAGGCCCCCTAGGGGGAGGACCTCCATAAGGGGGTCCTCCGACACCTCCCGCAGTATGTATAGGTATCCCTCCCATAGCTGACATATAGGACCAGTTAGGTTGCCCCCATGGCATGAAGGTATTACTAGGATATGGAACTCCAACATAAGGTATTCCTGTATGGTTGGGTGGATAATTAATGTTTCCTATAGGTATTTTATTTGATGTATAGCCATAACCCCAAGAGGTTTGATTGGTTATAGGTTGTGCCCCCAAGGGCTGACCTGAACTAGATGGGGGGTTAACCACATTAGTGTGGGTGGGAGGGACATAAACTGTATATTACTCTATACCAAAGGTCTATCCTTGACTATGTACAATTTTGGTGTCAGATAATGTAGGTCATGCTGGGGGTTCCCCCTGGGCACTAGAAGGTAATGACGAAATAGGAATTGAAGGTTGGGCCCTAGGTGTGGAAGACCTGAGAGGATTGGGAACAGACATAATATGGGAGGTGGTGGGGTTGGTAGTTTGACATGGGTTGTGTGGAGTAACTATGTGATCTAGAATCAATTCAATGGGTCTCATAGAATCGGCAAGTGACTGATATCCCACAGGAATAGCTATGGAATGTGATGGTGGTGTGCCCAATATGTCATCTATTTTATTTTCAATCTCCTATGCATGGGGAATTCCTGTGTGGTATTTTCTATGTTCTTCTTCATCTGGATAAACTTCTTAAAAAAAAATTAAACGGGTACCAAATGAGGCAATGGCCTGTCCTATAGAAGTATCCCAAAATGGAGCATTGGGAGCATAATCTAGACGGGTAGTATCATCAACATGACCTCCTATGGGAGAATGGAATGAAGTATTACCCCATGAAGGCTATTGGACCAAGGGAGGAAAGTGTGAAGGATATGGTCATTCGCTTTCTACAACCACATTCTCTCCCACTTGGGAGGTGGTAGCATCTCCTTGGTCGATAACTTCCATTGGATTTTCTCTTGAAACAAGAATAAAATCGGGTGGCAAGCCCTGTACTCTTTTGTACTATCTTAGTTCAGCCAGTTTGTACAGCTCCTATCTAACCTAGGGTCTCAAAAACTAGAAAACACACCAAAAATTTCCCTACTCAAGATATAAGTCAAACAAGCAAACTTAAATGACAGGAGGACTTCAGATAGTCAGGTCTCTCACCAGGATTGTCAAGAAGGTGCCTCGCGATATACATCAAGGGCACATGCGTAGTAATCTCCCTGAATTTTGTTTTTGATGTATGGCTCCAATCAAGATGACCAAAGGGATTTTTTCAGATGGATAGGGTATCCTAGTGGGGTCTCTCGATATACGCAATGTACGTGGGAGCTCAAATCGGTAGTAGTGTTGTCTAATGCATAACCGTACACAAGGGTTCTTTCGATATACAATTGAGTATTTGAAGTACCTTTCTATATACCTCAAGGGTATGTGAAAGTCCATTCAATATACCGATGGTACATGGAAGAACCGCACGAGTCCTGAAATGTAATGCAGATGAGTAACGACAACTCCTACACTTAACGATTCCCGAACACGTCTCTAACCTATCACTCAAATTGATATGTAAATTTTAACCTATAACTATCGTTAATTTTAAAGTGGATGGTTAGGTGAATGCATGGAGTTTTAACAGAAAAAGTAAAACCATGCAGTATGCATACGCAAATATTTCACTTTACTGTTCGTGGTATGCCTATCTACGGGAGGGAAAGAGAGTATTTTCTTTCGTTTCAAAACCAAAAATTTCCAAACAATATTGAACACAAAGTCAAAGACAAGCAATACTTTACAAACTCATTTCTCTTTTCTAAAAGCATTCAAAAGGGGAAGAGTCTCTTTTCCTAAAAGAAAAACAAGAAGCACACTATATGCATATGCACTCTATTTTTCAATTTTTCTTAAAGCATAGATAGATCTAACTTAAAACTACAATATTTTTTATTTTGATTAGATAGTACTAATGAAAAAGAAACAAAATAACATAGAGAACCTGAAATCTTGTGAGGCCAATCATAGATCCAATGTCTTAGTCTCACTAATGATAATGACCTACTCTCAGTCAAAAATTTTCTTTTTAAACAAGCAAAAGGAAGTCCTCTATGGAAACAAAAAATGAAATCAAGATGCTAATTAAATGTTTTTCTTTCATTCTATATAACAGAAATGAAAAGAGAGCTCCGTTAACACCTAATCTTTCGAAAAAGAAATCCTTTCACAAACACAAGCAACAAGCACAGAATAAAATGGACAATCAACAAGCCTAATCTAGCTTTTGAATTCTTCAATCAAACCAATCTTTTACCACAAAAATTCAAATGATAACCATCAGATTCTAACACAAAATCCTGACAGTGCAGGGCTGAAAGCACACAAAATCAAATTTATGCAAAAAAATGAGAAAAAAGTAGTCTTGGAACAAGGCCTATCTGGCACTGCGCTGGAGGGGTCTTGACAGAGCAGTTCTGGACCAGCATCGCTTCTGGATAACAAGACTCAACCGATGGCACTGTGTGCTACTAACGGGGTTTAGGAGGTTGCATCACTTATTTCCAACAACACATGAGAGGTTCCCTATATAGATCCAAAAGACAAAGGAGAACGAAAGATCAAGTTAGAAATTGATTAGATCAGGGAAAAAATTGATGGATTGACAGTAAAAAATAGCATAAAAAGTCGAAATAATTCAAATTTGAACAGATCTAAAAGTTTCAAACCAAAATTCACTGAGTCAAATGGCAGATCTGACTGAAGAAAGTTGGAGATGAGGCCTATATTCGGACAAGAGTTCAAGAACTGAGGAATATCAGTTCAACTGATATATGCACTGTTCCCCAACAGAGTCACCAAATTTGTAACCGGGAATATTTCACCTTCTGCAGACAGAAGCTGTTCCTCTGGTCTGAATGGTTCAGATCCAGAACAAATGAGTGAACGACAAAGGATGAAGAGCTTCCCTAGATGTCATAGACACCTGGAATGCTGCTTCGATAGTGAACTTGTGTACCTACAAATAGATCAAACATGCAAAACAAATCAAAGCTACCAAAAAATCATCTACTTATCCATGTTAGTGACTAAGGAATCTAACAACATGTACATGTGAAATCAAAACAACAGTAATGTGGGACGGAAATAAGCTTTGTAGTAAAGATGTATGGAGAAGCTTACAACCATTGCCGTAGTGTCAACAAGCATCTCCATGAGACAAATAATTCATCCCCATAAGCTCCAACTTTGCTCTCTATGCTCTTCAATGGCTTGGACTAAGTGGTCAATCCAACAGAATAACAATACCTCTATAGCTCTCCCCCTCAACTATGGACATGAGCTTGTATTTATAAGGCTCAATGGATAGGGATAGTTGAGATATTTGTAGATGAGGTGGCTTCTAAGATCCTATGATGGGGTATCTCGAGCTCAACTGACCCACAATGATAGGGATAAGGGAGGACATGAGGCTCATGATCTAGAAGCATCGAGAAACTTCTCATTTTCCCATTTTACCTAGGGTACCACTTTTCTTCTCTTATGATAGAGTGGTTTAGATGAGAAATTCTTATGGACCAAAGGCCATATGCGGTGGCACCGCTTATGGAAAATAGGATACAGGCGGTGTGATTAAGGTACCGCTCATGGGCCATAAGGAAAGCGCGGTGTTGAGTTTTTTCATGTAGAATTGACAAACAAAGTAGGTTTCCAATCTAAGAGCTGGAATTAAGGGCAAACATGTAATTCAAAGTTCTTATCACATGGTGGTGATAGGATTTGGGTATAACAAATGTGGTGGCTCAAAAGGTTGAAACCCATCCGCTGTAGTGGCTCAAAATAAATCGAAATCCCTTCCAACTTTCAAACCAGAAATTCAATCATCGTTGCGGCTTGAATTTGACAAATCATCTACCATATCAGCTCGGACTTGAACATTAATCCATCAAAGAAACATCTACTGTAGCGACTCATATTTGAAAAACCATCCACCGTAGTGGATCATAGTTGAAAAACCATCTATCGTAGCAGCTTATACTAAAAACTGAACACTATCAACATGAATAAGTTGATTTGGGGGAATCAACATCAACCGTTGATCTATAATTTGTCTTCATCGGAACCGTCCAAACTTGAAAACTTTAACATTCCACTAATTCTTTCACTTCTAATCGAGAGAGCATCTTCAGAACATAGAATTCACCTTGTCCTTTGATCAACCCGATCTCTTGTCATAACCGTCAATATCTATAACATCTACAACTTTCTGCGAACTAAAATCCTGACTTTTTCTGCGCTAGCTCAATTCGTGGAATTATCCACGATCATGTATCTATCTCCGTTCCTTTCTCAAGCACCTGATATTTCCATCGATTAACCTATTCTGCGATTTGAAAAAGTTTCTTCATCCGGGCATGTTCAACTCGCAGAATGTTTCAGCACCATGGATCACCTTGTGTCAATCTCAGCCCTTCAAAGTTGCACTTTTTAACGGACTCTGTAGCGAATGTGGGATAAATCCCAAACATGAAACTTGATCTTTCACCGTCAATTTTTTGATCTAATGACTGATGAGTCTTTATCTGCAACAATTCATAGCTCTATGTTTTCCTTCCCAATCGCTTCATACTTCATCATTTTATTCTTCAAATGACAATATTCAAGAATGCACATTTTTACTCCAATGCAGACTTAAAAAAAAACATGTTGGATAAGGAATCTACACAATGGATGGATCCACAGGGATTCACCAGTTCATGGAAACTCTATGGTAGTTCATAGTGATGTTCTTCACACATCATTGCTCAACATATATTTCTGATCCATCATACATCACTGTAATATAAACACATCCCTGCTGGTGTGTATCCATTGATATTTTTAGAAGTCCCCTTAAACTTAAACATAAGGCCATATTTTCTTTTGTCATCCATAGCTCTATTTGTTGTTCTGCTAACATTATCTAGTTTCCATCAATGACAACTTGAACACTGCCATATTGCCAACAATACCCCCCTTTAGCATTGATGGAAACACTACTTCCATCTCCCCCTTTGACATCAAGGGAAAAGGATTAACTAACTCCCTCTGAGTTTGGTCACTCTCTCCCCCTGAGGTGATTCCACTCTGATGCATTAGTTTCTTTTAGATTGGAGAGGATAGCGCTCCTAATATTTTCCTAAGATATTCAAACACATATCCGCTTAAAGGTTTTGTGAAAACATCTGCCACTTGTTCCTGTGTTGAGACATATTCCAGTATAATGTTCTTGTTTGCAACATGCTCTCTTAAATAGTGAAACTTTATTGGAATGTGCTTTGATTTTGAGTGCTGAACAAGGTTTTTGGACAGGCTTATAGCACTTGTCTTATCACAGTAGATAGTTATGGGTTCTTCAAACATTATTTTGATGTCTTGTAAAGTTTGTCTCATCCATTCAATTTGTGTGCAACATTCTTCTGCTGCAATATACTTTGCTTCAGTGGTAGGAAGAGAAATTGAAGTCTATTTCTCGCTTGTCCAAGATACCAGAGATTCTCCTAAGAAGAAGGCTCCTCCACTTGTACTTTTTCTTTCATCTACATAGCCTTCCCAATCTGCATCTGAGTAGGAATTTAGGGAGAATGTATTCTTGCTAGGATACCATAATCCAAGATATATGGTTCCTTTTAAATATATGAAGATTCTTTTTACAGCTTGAACATGGTTCTCTTTTGGTGCACCTTGAAATCTAGCCACTATTCCAACAGTGTGCTTGATATCTGTTCTGGAGGCTGTCACATATAGTAGACTCCCAATCATGGATATGTAATGTTTTGGATCTACATCTTTGGATTCATCTTCTTTGCTTAATTTGCAACCTACTGTCATAGGTGTAAAAACAGGCTTGCAATACTCTAGCTGAAATTTCTTCAACATATCTTTAATATACTTAGACTGATGAATAAAAATTCCCTTTTTGCACTATACTATTTGAAATCATAGAAAGAAATTCATTTCACCAAGCAAAGACATTTCAAATTCTTGCTGCATCCTCTTAGAAAAACCTTCACTCAGCTTTTCATCATCACTCCCAAATATAATATCACAACATATACTTCTACAATAATCAAGATATTATCAACAACTTTACAATAAAAATTACTATCTGTTGATCCTCTTTTGAATCCTTGTGTTTGCATATACGATTCCAACCTTGCATACCATGCTCTGGGTGCTTGTTCTAACCCATATAGAGATTTCTTTAGTTTACAGACACAGTCTCCTTTATCAAATAATTGAAATCCTTCTGGATTATCAATATATACTTCTTCTTCTAAGTTTCCATTGAGAAAAGCTGACTTGACATCCATCTAATATACCTTAAATTTCTTGTAACCGGAAAAGGCTAAGAACATCCTAATTGCCTCTAATCGAGCCATAGGTGCAAAAGTTTCTTCAAAATCTACTCCTTCAACTTGAGCATACCCTTTACATGATAATATAGCTTTGTTCTTGATTACTTTCCCATCTTCATTTACTTTGTTTCTAAACACCCATTTAGTTCCAATAACATTCTTATTTTTTGGTCTTGGAACCAATTCCCAAGTTGGATTTTTTTCAATTTGGTCCAATTCTTAATTGATAACTTTGAACCAATTCCTATATTTGATTCCCTCTTTAATTGAGATGGGCTCAATACATGGCAGTAGTGATATCTCTATTCGATACAACAATTTTCTTCTTGTTTGTACTCCAGCATCTTTATTTCCAATGATCTGGTTTTCAGGATGATTCTTTTGAATTATCCTGGAGGGTGTCTTGGTGTCTTTTCTAGGGGATTCATCTCTTTCCTCTCGAGTATCATCCTCTTCTTTGGTACCTATTTCATCTTCTTGCATCTATTCTTCTTCTTCTACATCTGTTTGTGTATCAATTGGCTCCTCATCATCTTCACTTTCATCGTCGAGTATACTCTCTTGATGTTTGAACTTTCATGTTTTTAAATCATCTACCTTAACATCATCACTTGCAACAATATTATGTATTCTGAAATTGTAACATCTGTATGCCTTTTTGGTAGAAGAATATCCAGGAATATACCATCATTAGATCTAGCATCAAATTTTTTGAGATCCTCATCAAGCCTTTTGATGTAACATTTACTACCAAATACTTTGAAGTACTTTACAAAAGGAGCTCTCCCCAACCATAGCTCATAAGGAGTCTTATTACTACTTCTGATCTAACCTCTATTTAAAATGTATACTGATGTGCTTATAGCTTCTCTCCAATAACCACGAGACCATTTGGCTTCATTGAGCATAGTTCTTGCAGTCTCCTGGACTATTCTATTTCTCCTCTTAGCAACCCCATTTTGTTGAGGTGTTCTGGAAGCTAAAAATTGTCTCTTAATTCCATGATTTTCACAAAAGAGATTAAACTCTTTTGAGGTGAACTCACCACCATTGTCTGATATTCTAAGAAATTTTTTTTCTTCTATTTCATTTTCAACCAGAATTTTAAAATCTTTGAACTTGTCAAATGCTTCCGATTTTTCCTTGAGAAAAAATACCCAAGCCATTCTAGTAAAATCATCAATGAATAGCATAAAGTAGAACTCTCTTTGTAAAATTTTGGTTCTTGTAGGTCCACTAAGGTTAGTGTGAACCATCTCTAAAGGTTTTGAGGTTGAATATTCTTTTGTCCTGAACCTTAGTCTAGTTTGTTTCCCTAGTTGACAATGTCTGCATATGTGATTTGAAGGTTTTGTGATCTTTGGCAAGTTTCTTAATGCCCGAAGGTTGATGAATTTTACTAAATTGTCAAAGTTAATGTGTCCCAACCTCCTATGCCATAGACAACTTTAATCTACTAAAGTTACATGAAATTCCTCATCCAGTTTTGTATTCAGTATGTATACATTCTTAGGAGTTCTAGACGCAGTACAAACCAATTTTCCTGAGTCCTTTCTCCTAATATCACATTTCTTGGAATCGAAAATGCAGATGTGTCCCTGATCACAGGTTTGGCAGACACTTAATAAGATAGGTTTCATATTTTCAACAAGCAACACAGTTTTGGCTTTGGCCTTCCCCACATTCACAGTGCCTTTTCCAAGAATGTTACCTGAAGCATTGTCACCAAATGTAACTCTACCCTTATGTTTCTTTATGTTCAATAACTTGTCCTTATCTCATGTCATGTGCTTTGAACACCCACTGTCAACATACCAGAGATCTCCTTTATCTTGGACTTTTAAGGCAATGCGACATTTCTCTTCTGATGTTTTTTCTCTCCAAAGCTTTTTTAGCTCTTTAATGTCCTTTTTTCTTTATGAGATTTCCATTAATCTACAGTTTCTTGCTTTATTTCGATAGTTATGACAATTGAAGCATTCTAAATGCATTTGTTGTAGAGGTGTAAATGAGTTATAATTTCTACTCTTTACTTGACTAACTGTTTGATTGTTTTTGAAGTTATAATTTTTACCCTTCAATATTTTCCTCTCATATGCTCTACAAATCATAGCTTTGTGTCCTGTTGAGGCCTAGAAAAATCCCAGGAAACAATAGTAGGGATTATCCCCAACAAACATTCCCAATCAGCTCGTTATTGTTTGGTATGGGGAATCCATCCGATTTACGGTCCGGCTACCGTAGGTCAAGTAATGGCTAAAATGCTTTACCAATTGTGTCCAGATCCATCGTTTAAGTGTATTTTTTAGTTTTATGTTTATGTATGAAATGAAAGTTCCTAACTAAATGCAGTCAATAGAGATAACAAAGAGTGTTACAATGTGATGCACATGTTCTTACCTCTCGTCTTACCTCTTTCTCTTCTAAATCAAAACAAAGAAATACTAACTAAGTCTATCTAAACTATCCCTAGGGAGAAATATTGTAATTAAGTATGAGTAATGTACTCTATAACATGCATTTAGAATACTACATATAGATGTTAATATTTCTGAATACATGAATATAAATAGATAGATAAACAAAGAGATAGCTCATTGTCAATTATAGCATCCATTACTCAGATATGATTGTGGAAATTTCACATAAATAAATAGGAGCATATTCATAACATGAAAGAATTCATAAGTTAGAATGATCTCATAGTTCATAGAAACAAGCTCAAAATAGAAGTAGTTCACATCAACCAATCTATGTCAAGCATTCGAAACTCCATAGTACTTTCTCTAGCCAAAAATATAAACTCTTTATTATAAGATGAAAATAGTTCTTCTTGCAATAACAATGCACAAAGATAGCTTGAAAACGGTTCCCTATTACATCAGGCTTGACTCTATTTATACAAACAACAAAACTCTTGAACTTCCCTCGTTTCCTTTTGGGCTTCCCTCAACTCTTCCTTTACAAAATTTTGTCTTTTAGCTTATGAACTCAGAATGATAAATACAATATATTATATCATTAATCAAATGTTCTAAATAGTCCACCTAAGATGGTCCAACTTGCTCATTCATAAATTTCTTCCATGCATTTGCATATGCTTCTATGTTTTCAAAACCAGAAGGTTCGAGCAATCTGATAGTAATTTCGTGTTTAGTAGCTTGGGCCTTTATAGCCACCACCCTGGTAGGAATCAAACGAAGTTGGTCTTCTATAAAGTGACCACTAATGGCTACACGTGTTGTTTCAGTTTTAAGTACCTTTTCATCTAACTCCTTTACTTTCTTTCTGTCTTCTCTGTATTTCTTCTTCCTCCTTTCTTTTCTTTTCTTCTTCTATCTTCTTTGCCACCTCTTCAGTTTTCCTTTTCTTTTCTTCTTCTTCAGCTCTCATCCAATCTTCTACTTCCTGTACTAACTTGTTAGCTTCTTCATGCCTCTTCTTTACTTCCTCTTCTTCTTTCCTTTTTAGTTTCTCAGGAGCTTTGCCTTTCCTGCCAATAGTAGCTATCTTCTATTTGAATCTTTTCCTTAAAGCTGCCATGTTTTGAGCATTCCGGAAGATCTGTTCAATTTTTTCCTAGAAATATGTATACTCAAAATGCACTCCAGCTACTGTGCAATAATCAACAACTTTATCTTCATAGAATTTCCTATGGAAACTCATTTCACCGAAGTGAAAATGCTCTAATTCTTTGACAAATTCCACTGCAGTTTTTACCTTGGAAAATTTGTAGCTTCCTAAAAAAAAGGGAACTGTGGGATAGACTACCTTCTTCTATTCAAAAAGGAAATTTCCCACTCCATCAATGTACAAGTATGTCACAGTCTCTTTATGGATCATATAATCTGTAGCATACCTCGGTAGAAGGGAAGGAGCCCTTGAACCACCATCAATTATTAAATATAAACCTTCTTCTGTCAAATAATAGTTTTCATGGTATTGCACAACTTTTAAAGCTTCCTATAACATACAATTACATTTGACTAAGAAAATAAATGTATATAATGGCATAATGAAATTCTCACAAATTTCCTTGTAATGGCTATAATATTTGTGGGCCCAGAATAATTTATAGGAAGCATACACAAGGGCCTGGTCTTTATCCCATTGGCACTTCAATGCTGGGAATGGCTGAGTACATAAGATGCAATCGATCAAAATTGAACTCATATAAAATTATTTCTTCTTTTGGGACACTCCTCCCAATGATGTACATATACAAGCTGATAGGCTATTGGACACTATATTTGCCCAAGTAAAGATCGCACCTTGGGTGGCCACAAAAAATATCACTGGTAACCAACCTATTTTAAAGCTTTTCCATTAGTCCTCCTGAAAATTCTGTTTAACATCAAAGCAATGAACCTGTATGGAGTGTGGAGAGTTGATGTTTTGTACTCTCCAGAAGGCTTTGTACAGAATTTTTTACCTGGGATCATCATTTTTTTAACTATTTCCACCATGTCTAGATTTAGCTCCTTTAACCAACTTTAAGTCAAATAGGTTTTTGGTGTTGGTAAATTATAAGCCATGGAGACACAGGCTAGGCTATATGCAACATAACCTTGCTTCTTGATATTGGCCAATATCATTCTTGTTGCATCTGCTCTAGGCAGAATCCACCCTATCACCTCTGAACATGGGAAAAGTTTAGGTCTGGTAGCCACTTTCATAATGGTTGATCTCTCAATATTTGCATATATAGGCATATCCTTAAAACCAGCTTCGGGAACACTCTAGTTTGAAATCATTCTGTATACCTCTCCCCATTTATACTCTGGCTCAACTCTAATAATGGAATTAGTATCTTCATAAATAACCTCAACTTTGGTTACTATCTCTACTTCTAGTTGCTCCTCACCTGCTCGGGCCTTCATTTTCTGCTTTCATGGCATATTACTATGCTAATAATTTTCCTGTAACAATCATGCGACCTGATTTTAGTTTACTTACTTCTAGCAAGCTATGTAGTAAAAAAAACAACAAAACAATCAGAAATTACCATCTCATCGATATGCATGATGGTTAGTGTTCCTGTATCAAATAAATAACCTTTGGAACGAGAGGCAATAACAAAAAAATTGCAAATCCTATGGGTTCCAATCTGCTAAAACCTTCACTAGGGAAAAATTTAAAAATTCAACAACCCCCCTTGCTTCTATGGGTAAAAAATCGACTGAGGAAACAAATCTATTTAAAGTCGTCGACTACTAAAAACCCCCAAAACCCCTTACCAACTATGCATCCCTCCTACATCCCATGGAAACATACCGTCACTTAAGATCTGGCCGCACAATCTAGGGTTTAAAACAATGCAAGAAAGGAATGAGCGATGCAAATGACAAAATCCTCATCTGCACCCTGCCCTAGCTTCCCAATCAAATTTCAATGATGCATTCATGGCCACACAGAGATTGGGTGAGAAAAAATAACTGGTTGTTCAAATAAACGACACTTACAAATAGACCGGTTGAATCGTAAGATAAAGGAAACCATAGTAGGAAAAACAAATCCACCCCCCTGCACAAAAATACCTAACCCTCCCGTAGAACAAAAAAACCTAATCCTATCAATCCATGCGGTCAAAAATAAGTAATAGTATTGGGAATATAAAAACTTGAGCAAATCCTACCTGGAGACGATGTGATCGGTGAGCTGGACAGACAACGACATCTACCAGTGAAGGAAGTGTACAGGCAATCGATAGCTATGTGGAATCAACTAGATAACCTCCATAGTGAAAGTGACAATTCATACAAACATTATGTCTTTATAAGCTTGACCATGGGAGGATTCAATTAACGTGGTGGGAAAGAAAACAAATTAACCACCATTAGAGTGATACTTCTGTGAAAACCCACAACATCGGGATGACTCAACTCTTCATGACTTGGACCTCAGATTAAAACATGAATCGACAGGTGAAAGCACTAATATATCTCAGCATTGGCAAGGGAAACATGAGATCGCAGATAGACTTGGAACTACACCTCTGCAACGTCAGATGGAGAAACCACTAAATCCTTCGGCTCATTCCCATATAGGTAGCCAATACAGTGATAGATTTTTCCAACTTAATCAGATATCAGAGAAAGATAGTCAAAAGGGGACCCATCTCACCAGAGACGCTTAAGACTAGACTTCCAGAAGATCAGCAAACCGCGTCCGAGAAAATAGATGAAACGACACCCGATACATCAGATAAAACTTCAAAAGGCTTCTGATGGGAATATCGGAAAGCTAGTTGACTAGGCATCTACTGTATCAAAAATCTAGTCAACTAGGCATCTGATATAAGCAGACAAAACTCAGTTTTCAAAAAAATTCAACAAGCCATGGGTGAACCTTGGTAAAATTATGGATATCCTTAAGCCGTTTAAATACTAAATGCAAGAAAAAAGGGGACTGTAAAAATAATTTTTTTTGGGGAAAAATAGTTGCAACTGCAACAATTGGTGACTACCTGGTGGACACAGATCTTTGAACAACCTACCTTTTGAGACAGTCGATTGCTTCGGTGGTACTACTTATTATATTTCTTCAAGATATATGGATATTTAGAATGCAATATTTATGAACTTTAAACATTGATGTTAGTCCAAATTTAAGAAGGGGAACCAATATTTAAAAACTCTTGATAACTCTTTTGAGACCGAAGATATGAGTTTTATTTTACCGATGCCTTTGGGTAGCTTCCAACCTAGACACCACAGGATTGTAACATATGGAAAACAACTATATCCATTTGTTCCTTATTCCAATGCCAATTTGCACTCTTTTGGTGCTTCAAGACTTTTGTCCTTTTGAGTCCTCCCTGATTGCTTTCTTTCTAAATTTAAATTCAGGCCCCTCTATCCATAGTGTCCTTTTGTGTGAGATACCTTTTGATTTTAACTCACGGAGGGAGAAGAACTTTAGCAATATTATTCACACTGATTTGGTCAGTATTTGTGTTTTTGATACATATTTAATTCTTGGGATATTTTGACTCTTGTTATCCTTTTGGCTTTCATTTATGGCATGGGATCATTTAAATATAATACACATGTTTTCCCTACTTCCTTTCCATGGATCTTTACTGTCATCCCCCCTAGCGCAGGTTTTGTGTGAGATGAATGGAGCCTCAAAATAGTAGTATAGAATTTCTATCCTTAGTTATTTTAAAGGTATTATGCAGGACTTCAATGTGTTCATAATCCATTTAGAAAATATGCTAGTCTTGAAGAATCCTTAAACGTTGTGTATGGGTAAATAGCATGTAGTCTTTGATCAAAGATTGTAGTTTATCCAGAACTTTGATGAACTCCAACACCAAAAGTCATGCCATTTTATTACAACAATCAAACTTGAGAAAGTAAAATTAAACCAAGTAAAACTAACCTAGACAAAACAAACAAATCAAACCATTTATTTATGTACAGAAAAACAAAAACCAAACTATTAAGAAAAATAAGGCTTGAGAACCAAACCACTTACTAGTAATTTCTCTTCCCACCCCTGTAAATCTTGCAATTTGTAAGTTGAGGGGCCTATCTTCTCTTCAATCTGAAAATGGCCTATCCATAGTTGCTGAAATTTAGTGTGTTTTCCCTTTTCATCATGTGGGTGATCCCACTTAAGAACTAAATCACCTCCTTTGAATTCCTTTTTCCCATCTTTGTGCTTGTCAAACCACCTCTTCATCATCTCTTGTTGATGCTTAAATATTTCTCTAGCTTTGGACCTAGCCTCTTCTAACTTCAACAAATTATGAATTTTGATTTGCAAGACTTCATTATCAGTACCCCTAGAGTCTTGGGCTAATTTAGAGGATGGCAACAGAATATTAGGAGGTAGGATAACTTCTTTCCCATAAAAAAGAGTGTAGGGTGACACACCTAAGGAGTTATTTGGTGTGACCCTATCAGCCCAGAGTGCATTAGGCAAAGCTAGATGTCAGCTCCTTTGATTCTCTATAACCATTTTCTTTAAAATTCTAATCAGGTTTTTATTTGTTGATTTTGCCAAACCGTTTCCTTGCAGATAGTAGTTTGCAGAATAGTGTAGCTTAATTCCCTTTTCATTTGTGAATGTAGTCAATTTTATAGATGAAAAGTATCAAGAATTATAAAAAAATAGGGAAACTGGAACCCCAAACTTGGTCATAATGTGGTCTTGTAGGAAGTCCATAACCGCATCCTTGTTTACGATTCGTAACGGAATAGCCTCCACCCATCTAGAAAAATAATCTATTGTTGTTAGGATGTATTGATGTTGTAATGAATAATTTGGATTTATTTTTCCAATAATATCAATCCCCCATTGTTCGAATGGTTCTAAGATAACTACTAGTTTGAACGATCTTGCTGCTTTGGCTTGCCTCTCACTGCTCCTTTGAGAAGTATCACACTTCCTAAGATGAGCATGAGCATAATTAAACAACGTTGGCCAGTAATATCCAAATCTTAATATCTTGTTTTCTATTGTATCTCCCAAGAAATGACCTCCAGCAGGTCCATCATGTAATTCTGCTACAACCTTATTGGCATCTTCACATTCCAAGCATCTAAGGAAAGCTCCATCATAATTCTTTCTAAACATCACTCCATCAATAATTTGATATAGGGATGATTTTTGACATAATTCTCTTCTTTGCTTGGGATTCTAATGTTCTGGCAAATATCCTTCTTGAAGATAATGGACTAAATCCCTATACCAAGATTCTAGAGCTGTGAATAGAGGACATACATCCACCATGTGTAATTCAACTTCATTATCCCAACTGTGATCTTCATTGTTTTGACTTTCATCCATTAGTTTACAGAGTCCTTGTCCTTTAACTATGGTTTCTGGTTTGAATTCAAGACCATATTCTTGCAAAGCAGTCACCCAGTTACCTCTTCTTTCTCTCAATTCTTTTTGTACAAAAAGGGATTGTACTACCGGGTGTGGGACTATTACTTTGGTGCAATTCTTAAGTATGTATGGCCTGAATTGATTTACTGCCTTAAAAAATGAATAAGCTTATTTATCAACCATGGGATAGTTCAATTCATCCCCCTACAGACCAGTTCTCATATATGATATGGGGTACTCATCTCCCCCATCCTCTTTCTGCTTAAGCACCGCTGCCAATGAATCATCGGAAGCGAAAGTGTACATAATAAAATATTTTTCAAAATTTGGAATTTTGAGTGATGTTGCATAAGAAATGGATGTCTTGATATTGTTGAATGCATTCTTCTTTGAATCATTCCATTTGAACTGTACACTCTGCTTAACCATTTGCTGCAAAGGTTTTATGATTTGAGCAAATTCTAGCACAAACCTTTGCACGAAATTGATTGTGCCCATAAAAGATTGCATACCTTTTTTATTATGGGGTAAAGGGATCTGCTCTATGGCTCTAATTCTCTTCGGGTCTATGGAGATCCATTTTTTAGAAATAACATGCCCGAATAGATTTCCTTCTTTGACTACAAACACACATTTCTTAGGATTTAAAGAAATGCCATATTTCCTGTAACGTTCAAAAATTTGTTTCAATTAAAAAGTGTGTTCTTCTCTTTTCTTTGAAAATATCATAACATCTTATAAATAAACCACAACACTATGGCCAATCAAACCGTGGAAAGCTATATTCATAGCCCTTTGGAAACTTGCTCCAACATTAATAAGTTCAAAGGGAATTCTACTATACACAAAAGTCCCCCACTTGGTTCTAAAAGTAGTCTTGAGCTTGTCTTCTTCTACTACTAATACATGATTATAACCGGAGAATCTATCTAATAATGAAAACAATTCAGACCCTGAGACCATTTGTAGTATTTGTTCCATTGGTAGGATGGGGTAATTATCTTTATCTCAGAAGCATAATTCAAATTCTTGAAATCAAGGCAAAGTCTAATCTCTCCAAACTTTTTTCGCACTAGTACCAAGTTAGAGACCCATTCCAAATGTTTGACCTTAAATATGATTTTATCATCTAGAAACTTTTTCACTTCACATTGAATTAGGGGTTCTAGTTTAGGATGCATCTTTATCAGAGGCTTCTAATAAGGATTGATTCCAACTTTGATTGGAATAACATGCTGTATGATTCTTGTGTCATAAGTTTTGAGATCCTCATAGGTCCAAGCGAACACATCTTTGTATTGTTTGAATAAACTGATGAATTTTCTCTTCTCTCCGAGTGAACAACATTTTCCCAAATTCACGTATTTGGGTTCAGCCTCAGTCCCCAGATTTATCAACTCAAATTGTAAGGATGAACTATTGGTCTTGACATTCGCTGGTTTTCTGAACTTATTATCTAGAATGAACATCTATTCCAGAGTCCTGACTCCTTTAGGAATGAAATTACCATTCTGTAAGTTTTCTTGATGTTCTTCATCATCTATTATGGATTCTTTGAAAGTATCATCATTCATTAAACATTCTAATATTTGCTTGTCATCATCAAACACCCTTAGATTGGTGATGTTATCTAGAATAGAAATCCTGAAAAGCAATTCAATGGAGCATTTATTATTCGAAGGTACTAATCTTGCAGCTGAGGTAGCTAATAAGGAAACTGTTGCATTCTTTAATCTAGGAATCGAAACAATATTGAATGCATGAAAAATTATCAATAAATCCCAAACCTCATTTTGGTAATCTTTCAAATGTGGTGAAACGCAATTTATTTTTTTCTGAACTTGTTTAACGATGATTTCAGAATCTCCGTATACTTTTAATTCTATTGATTTCTTTAATCCCTGGACTAGTGCTTCGTATTCAGCTGTGTTATTTGTACATTCAAATTCTAATCTACATGAAAGAAAATGTTTTTTCTTCTCTGGATCGATCAGGACATAGCCAGCTCCTAATCCTTCCAACATTTTAGAACCATCAAAGTAAAGAATCCAAAAACTTTATACTCCCACTGAATTTGAATTGCTAAGTACATCTGAAACTAAATCTACTATGTTACTATCAATCTTATCAGCCCATAATAATTGAAGGAGATTGGGCTGGATATTTGGTATACTGTTGGCTTGGTAATTTCCTGGTTCTAGTTCAATAAAATAATTTCCCAACACAAAGTTTACTAGTTCATTCTTGCCTTCCAACTGAGTCACATTATACTTCATTTGAGGCTCTCTTTACACCTTGATTTGGTTTTGAAATCCTTTATAGGGAAACCACACGTGTGACCAATCTGATGCAAAATATCCTTCTAATTTTGCTAACCAATCCCAGCTCAAAACTAAACCATAAGCATCCGGGATATCTACTACAACAATGTCTATGTACTGACATACCCTCTCATCTACGGATAAACGGATCATGACATCTTCCATTTCTCCTATCACTTTCACTGATGTTCTGTTTAATTTAAGAACTTGGCCTATAGTTGGCTTAGGTTGACCATCTATTTGCTTGCAAACTGAAAGTGGCATGAAATTAACTGATTCTCCTAAGTCCACCAAACAATTATGCACATTGTAATTGAAAATCTCAAAAGATAGAAGAAAGGTTGGAGTTTTATACTTAGACTTTTCTCCTAAACTTGCTTCATAAATACCCCCCTCACGTTGGTTGTCATTCTTAGGTTCTTTCATGGGTGTCTCAAGTGCTTTTAGGAGATTTTCCTTTTGTTGAGGTAGATTGCACATTTCCAACAAAGAGATATTTTCTTTAGCCTTTTTAATGTCTTCCACAATGTCATATCCCATTTCATGCTTAGTCAACTTCTTCTTAAAATTTTCAGCTTTATTTTCAGTATGATTTATAGGCACATTAACTTTCTTGGGGCTCTGGATTGAAATGACAAACTCAGGTATGTTAATAGTTGGAGTATTATTCTTCATTTTCTCATGTTCTCTTTAAGTTTCTTAATCTTGGGAAGTATCAAGTTATCTTCTTTTAATGGATTCTGACTTCTTGTTGTAACATTTGTCTCTGATATTTCTTCTTCCTCAGGGAAATTTTCATCTTCTATATTGAACATAGAAACACAGTCCCATAAAACCAAGGTGTCTTCCTCTTGTGTTTCTATTGGTTTAAGATCTTTTCCTTTCTCCTCCACAGTTTCAGTCAACTTAGAATCCAATAATTGGTTCATTACTAAGGTCATGGAATTTATCCACTGTGGGAAATTCTTCTCAGAATGAGGTTACCGATGGAATGTGCAAAAATAATCCATTCCTACATCTGTCAAATTCATGGCTGAAGGACTGTATGGGAGAGGCTTGGGTTAATTGTTATCTTCTTTATTTTTATAATAAGGCTTGTATTGTTTATAAGCCTCTTTTTGTTTTCCAAATCAATTACCCTATTGGATAACTTCTGCATCATTTTCACCACCCCATCTAACTCTTGCGACCACTCATCTTTAGGTTTAGTTAGTAATAGAGGTTTTCTATTCCCATATGGTTTTTCTTTTGACTGCATAGGATAATGATCTATAGTCTCCATTTCTATCTCCACTTTATCAGCTTCTTCATAAGTATCCACTAAGGTAGGCCTGACTGATATTTTGACAAACATGGCCAAATCAGGCCCAAGGGATGAGGTATAATAGTCGATAAGGGCATGCTCAGATGGTTTGTCAGCTGCATCAAAGTTATTCAAATATGCCGCAAAACTCTGCATGAAATTATGCACCCTTTCTTTCTTTTCTTTATTTAAGGCAATTAGTCCTTTCATCAAAGCAGCATGAGTTTTCTGGATTCCATATTTATTCCTAAACAATCTTTCAAATGTATTCCAATTTGTAATTGAATTTTCTTGCAGAGCAAAGTACCATGAGGTTGCTTTTCCCTTAAGAAAATGGGGAAACAATATGTACAATACATATTCATGTTCTACTGCTTGTAGACCCTCTAAAGCTAGATAAAAACTCTACAAATGCTCATCCATAAGAATTCCTTCATTGGGTTCGAATTTGCGCAGTGCTTTGTCAAAATTCTAGGGCATAACATGCAGTGGAGGTGTCAAGTTTAAAGGATATCTAGCTCTTGAAGTAGGTGGTGGAGGGGCTGATTGGCATTCACATTGGCCATGATTCTGAGAGGGGTATGAGGTGGAGACTAAACAAGGGTCTAAAAAGGTGAACAATGAGGTGAATCTGGTCCCAGTTGATTTAGAGGATGTTTGACTTCCTATAAGGCTGTCTCTACCAATTCTTCCAAATATTCTACTAATACTGAATCTTCTAAATAAGGGTGGTCTTTTTTCTGGAACTCTCTACGTGGTAAGGCAGGAATAATGGGTAATCCTCCAATTGGATTTGCATATGCCCTTGTGATTCTCCTTAAATCATTAAACACCTCATTATCAATAGGATAAAGATACTCTTTTCCCTTTTCTTCTGGAGTAGGTTTCTGAGGAAAACTAGTTTCAAAGTTGTCACCGGTGAAATAATCTCGAGCAAACGAATTTCCTTAGCCAACCATGCACTGGTGGCCCTCCTTCTAGTGCCAAAAATGTTGAGGCCTGGAAAAATCCCAGGAAACAACAGTAGGGATTCTCCCTAATAAACGTTCCCAATCAGCTCGTTATTTTTTGGTATGGGAAATCCGTATGGTTTATGGTCTGGCTACCGTAGGTCAAGTAACAGATAAAATACTTTACCGGTTGCAGCCCGGTCCATTGTTTAAGTGTATTTTTTAGTTTTAGATTTATGTATGAGATGCAAGTGCCTAACTAAATGTAGTTGATAGAGATAACGAAGAGTGTCAGGTTCTTACCTCTCGTCTTACCTCTTTCGATTCTAAATCAAAACAAAGAGATACTAACTAAGTATATCTAACCTATCCCTAGGGAGCAATACTATAATTAAGTATGGGTAATGTACTGTATAACATGCATTTAGAATACTACAGATTTATGTTAATATTTCTGAATATATGAATATAAATAGATAGATAAACAAAGAGATAGCTCATTATCAATTAAAGCATCCATTACTCAGATATGATTGTGGAAATTTGACATAAATAAACAGGAGCATATTCATAACATGAAAGAATTCATAAGTTATAATGATCTCATAGTTCATAGAAATAAGATGAAATAGAAGTAGTTCACATCAACCAATCTATGTCAAGCATTTGAAACTCCATAGTACTTTCTCCCGCCGAAAATATAAACTCTTTATTATAAGATGAAAATAGTTCTTCTTACAATAGCAATGCACAAAGATAGCTTGAAAAAGGGGCCCTATTACATCAGGCTTGCCTCTATTTATACAAATAGAAAAACCCTTGAAATGCCCTCATTTCCTTTTTGGATTCCCTTAACCCTTCCTTTACAAAATTTTGTCTTTTAGCTTATGAACTCAAAAAGATAAATACAATATATTACATGATTAATCAATTGTTCTAAATAGTCCACCTAAGATGGTCATGCTTTCTCATTCATAAATTTCTTCCATGCATTTGCATCTGCTTCTATGTTTTCAAAACCAGAAGGTTCAAGAAATCTGATAGTAATTTCGTGTTTAGAAGCTTGGGCATTTACACCTGCCACCCTAGCAGGAATCAAGAGAAGTTGGTCTTCCAGTAAGTGACTAGTAACGACTGCATGTGCTCTTTCAGTTTTAAGTACCTTTTCATATAACTCGTTTACTTTATTTCTGCCTTCTCTTTATTTATTCTTCCTCCCTTCTTTTCTTTTCTTCTTCTATCTTCTTTGTCACCTCTTTAGCTGTCCTTTTATTTTATTCTTCTTGAGCTCGCAGCCAGTCTTCTGCTTCCTGTGCTAACCTGTTAGATTTTTCCTGCCTCTTCTTTACTTCCTCTTCTTCTTTCCCTTTTAGTTTCTCAGCATCTTTTCCTTTCCCACCAACAGTAGTTATCTTCTATTTGAATCTTTTCCTTAAAGCTGTCATTTTTTGAGCATTCCGAAAGATCTCTTCATTTTTATCCCAGAAATCTGTATACTCAAAATGTACTCCATCTGCTGTGCAATAATCAGCAACATTATCTTTAGTCATTCCTGTGGAAACTCATTTCACCGAAGTGAAAATACTCTAATTCTTTGACAAATTCTGTTGTAATCTCACAGATCACATAAGGTTACCAATAATACATACTAAAACATACATATATAACAAAGATAAGAGATAAGAACAAGTAGGTGAATTAACAGATTATATTACATGAATGAGTCCATACAACATAGAGAACTGAACTGAGTTCTCATTTGGCTCAACAGGCCTATGATCACAAAACAGTTACAAAATAACTACCTGTCGGTTCGGTGAACCGACACGACCTTAGGTGGCCAACCTAATCTCTAGTTTAGTCGGATGACCAAATTAGTCGGCTAGTCGACTTAGTCGGTTGGTCGACTTAGTCGGTTGAATGACTAAGTCGGCTATCATTCAAGTCAACTCATCGACTTGCTCCTCCTACATCTCCCCCATGAACAAAAAGTTTCTTCATCCCAAAGAAATAGGGAGGTACAAAATTCTTCATGTCTGGTCTCAATAGTTACTGTGATGTGCCTGGTCTTCATGGGCTATGTAGACTGATGGTCAGTCTTTTCTATACACAGACTTCGATAATGGTTGGGGCTGTTACTATGAGGTGATGTTGGAAATCTGTCCAAATTTGCAAAATCTTCTGGATGTCGATGGTAAGTGTGTTTAGGCTTGATAGGATCGACATCTTTTCTGAAATGGAGACTTCTGCTATTCTCTCCATGTCGAGACCCATAAACTGGTCTTTCTCCTTTGCAGTCTCGATAAGTCATTTCATCTACGGACAGATGATGTCAACTTTTTCTAAATTGGGGATAGCTTGTTGTACCCACTGATGTGCTTCCCTCTCAAGTTTCTGCAGCTTGGCTGTTTCAAGCACTATTTGTTCTTCTATTGTGGTTTTGAGTGCTTCATCAGTGTTTTTTCTATTTTCCAGTGCTTGGATCCCTTATCGGGTCTACCAAGTTTGGTGGTAGACTTGCCCGTAGTAAGCAGGCCAGTCTCTCAGTATTTCTTCAGTTATGACAGAATCCTCCATGTGATCTTGCAGCACTTTATAAGCTTGAGAAAAGGTGGTGTGCTATACCATTAGGAGTCAGGTAGTTTCTTCTTTTTGTTCTTCCTTTGTTTCCTGAATGTGTGCTTGGAGTGCCGACACCATGCTTTCGAATAGTTGATACTCCCTTTCGAGTGATTTGTCGGTGTCGACCTCTATAGGGCCCAACATTACTGAATGGGCCAAGTTCCTACATTTGTTGAGGAACTCGACCTATTCTGCGACTTTGTCATTGAGTTCCTTACATATCTGCTCGCTCCTCATCTTTTCTTCTACTGCTAGGGTCTTGAGGAGTTGTCCTAGCTCTGCATCGTTTAGTGAGGTTGCATCCTTCAATTTGACATGGACCTTTGATGGCTGTCCATGATGCTCCTTCTTCTGTTTCACCTTTCTCTTCTTATGATTTTCCTTCTTTGTTTGTGTCGACACTTCTATACCTACAAAAGTCGAGTTGGGATCTTTGGTTTGTGGGATAGTGGTTGATGGCTTCTCTAGTTGGGAAGGTGGGATGACTGCTGCCTCTGGTTGGTTAGATGCAACGAGTGCAGAAGTGGACATAATTGGTGCTGATGGTTGTGGTGGGGCTTTCACTGAGTCGGGTGGTGGTGGTGGTGGTGGACATGGTGGTGGTGGTGAGGGAGTTGGTGAATGGTCGGCGATGATTGGGTTGGGGGAAGTGCGGGTGAGTCTAAGTCAAAGAACATTTGGTTAATTTGGCAATTTATGTCCTCCTTAGTTTCGTCTCCTCCAGTCGATGCAGCGGCTGGTAGGTTGGTTTGGGGTGTAGTAGAGAGTGATAGTCATGGTCCGACATGCGGTCACTTCAGCTTCCTTATCGGTATTTCTCTCGAAAGTCGAAGTGATAGTTGCAAAGGTTCAGGATTGGAATTCATGTCTAGGTTGGTATCCACCAACCTCAAAGAGAGGTGCTTTTGTAGATATCTTATGTTCCGATGTAAATATCTCAGGCAAATTTTCAATGAATGCTTGCAAATCTCTGTCTTTATCGAACTTTTCCTTCATAGCTTTCAACATCGCACTTTTACACAAGTCGAGTGGGCTTACTAAATGTTGTTCTGGCACTTGCTCCTCTGTTACTTTTGTCAAGGATGGAGGTGGAGGTGTCGACACAAGATCGACAACATTTTCAGGCGTCGTCGTGTGGGTGGTCTGGGATTTATTTGGTCGACCCGATAGTGCTCCTACATCGACAAATCTCTGGAACTGGGTTTCCACTGGCACCTAATTTTCTGCGGCATCCTTTATTATGTCGAGGGCCATAGCTACCAGTTCCTCCTCGTCATTTGATGATTCGACGATGATAAGCTTGCGCTTACCTTTTCCTTGTTGTTGTTGTTGTGTCTTTAACTTCTTCCTTCCAGCTGCTATCTCTTTTGAAATTTTTTTAATAATTCCTTTTTTGATAGCATACTCTGGGTTTTCTGGTTCTGTCTCTCCCCTTGGCTCCTGGGTCGAGACGAGACTTTTTGCAGCTGGAGTAATTACCTGCTGCTCTGACTGGGTTTCTTCTGGCTGTGGTTCTGCCCTCTATGCTGTCGGAGGTTTGATGATGATTTGAAGTTGGCTAGTGTGTTCGATCGATGTCTCCTCTAACACAAAGGTGCTGATGTAGAGGTTTAGCTCATAGTATTCCTCTTTCTCTTGGTCAGTTAGAAGCTCCTCGATTGAGAAGTCACTCTTCTTTGCTATCGCTGGTACTGGTACTTTTGTTTTAGCCTGTCAAGACAGCTCCAGAAACATCTGGTCGACCAATGGATAATAGTTTAGGGCTTTAGCATTTGAGTCGTGGCCCTGCATGTACCACACCAAGGTATGGTCGAGTTCTAGATGGATGTGGGAGTTTGTCGGTAGAATTCTCCGGATGTTTTGAGGCACCCTCCATCTATTCATGCGGACTTTGAGCTGTTGAAGCCAATTCTCCAACGACACTTTTTCGTTTTCAAGTTCCTGCAAACTTCCTCTCTAGGAGAATGGTTTGAATCTCCACATGTGGAACCTTGATGGTTCTTGAAAGATTAGGTTCCCCTCTGGGCAGATATGGTACATGACTATCCATAAGATGAGGGAGGGGAACTTGATGATTCCTCCCATTTCTTGGCATCTTTCACAGATGGTCTTGACCATGTCAGTGACATATTCAACCCATATGTATATCTTTCCATCTGTCGTAATGGTGTCGATAGCTTCTAGCATGTCTAATTTGAGGTAATTTCCTTGACCTTCCAGGGTGAGTGTTATTGCTATTATTTTGGCCACAATCTGTGGCGTTCAAGTTGTGATTTGACTAATCATCAACCCCTTCGAGTTTTTGCCCGAAGCTGACCTAGTTAGTTCTTCGACCAGTCCTTCTTTAATCCCGACTGGTACTGGGTCTCCTATGTTTGAGAGACCTGTCAGCTTGGAGATGACTTCTCCAGAGATGTTGACCGGTTGGTCGAAGTAGAACCGGTCATTGTGGTACCAGGTTATGATGAATTTTACGGCTGTTTCTTTGGTGCCACCAAAGCTAGCCATGAGCGGTGCATTGATGTAGTTGAATATGATGTTGTATTTGATTTTCTCCACAGCTTGAGTGGGCTTCTTGTTGACATAATCCCATTCTTGCATCTTGTTCCAGAGCTTTTTCCATGAGCCTTCCTATACCTTGTCATTCTTAATGTTCTTTAGCCTACGACTAAAGGTGTGTCTGCAGTCTGTAGTTCCTTGGCTTTGGTTGAAGATATAGTCTGTTTGGGTGCCATTGTGTCAGTTTGGTGGTCTATTTAACTAAGGGGTTCTCGACTTTCAATCGACTGGATGCTCTGATGCTCTCTTTGTATGAATTGTGGTGAATGATCCTTCGGCAGTCTAGTATTTATAGGCAATGCTGTGGGTGTTTTTTTCGATGAGTGTATTAATGGTGGACGTGATGTTCCAGCTGGAACACTTGAGTGTGCATTAATGGAGAATTTCTTTCGGCATTCGATGTCATGAATGCACGATGGGACTATTGAGGTCGTCGGTCGATGTTAGTTATGAAAATGGTCGATGGAAGTGGTCGGTCGATGGTGTTATGTCGATGGGCATGATATCGATTGTCAAAATGGTAATTTACTGTCATAGTTTTATGCATGTACTGTATTATTTTGATTTTTGGATTTTTAGGTTTTTATAGCTTTTGGTTTACGGTTATGGTTGTTATAGGAATTTTTTTTTTAAGGTTTATTTCTAGTGTTTATAGCGTTTTAGTCGGCCTCCATTAACAAGTTTCCAAAATACTATGCCTTGTAACGTCCTTAGTCAGACTGATCCATTGGTATGTATCTCTTCGACAATGTAGGGTCCCATCCATTCTATATGGATCTTTTTAGGTTTACCTTTTACTCGAATGTTGTATAGTAAAGCAAGGTCTCCTATTAACAATTTTTTGTTCTTGATGTTTCGGTCGTCCCATGCTTTCTATTGTTGTTTCTGGATTTCTTGATGTTGTATTACCATTAGTTGGTGCTCTTCGAGTTTGTTTAGTTGAAATAGTCAGTCCTTTATATATTGTTCGACATTGACATGTAGGATCTCTACGATGATAGGTTTCTGTTGTTGAAAGTGTAGTGGAACTATTGCTTCTTGTCCATAGACTGGTCGAAAAGGAGTTTGGTCAGTCGAACATTTATATGCTATTATGTATGCCCATAATACTGCAGGTATTTTCTCATCCCAGTCATCCTTATCAGCATTACATATTTTAGTTAGTCCTCTTGTTAATGTTTTATTAAATGCTTCAATTGCTCCATTCAATTGAGGATGGTATGCTGTCCTCCAACGATGGTTGATTTGGAACTGGGCGGTTAGGGTTTTGATAGTTCTATTGATGAAGTGTGTTCCCTGGTCACTAATTAGGGTTAGTGGACATCCAAATATGGTGATTATATTCTCATAGATAAACTTAGCATCTATCTCACTGGAACATGTGTCGACTGGTTCAGCCTCTGCCCATTTAGTTACATATTCGACTGCAGTTATGATGTACCTTGCGCCTATTATTTTTTTTAGTATAGGAAATGGACCTATGAATTCTATGGCCTAGATTTCAAATGTCAAACTTGGGTTCACTAATATCAAAGGCATTTCTATGCTAGGAAGGGGTCGACCTAGTCGTTGACATCTGTCACATTAACTGACAAAATTTTTGCAATCTCTGTGGAGTGTCGGCCACCATAACCCTGACTGTTGGATTTTCTTTGCAGTTATGTTTGCCTGGAAATGTCCTCCCGCAGGTCCATAATGTGCTTCATGCACAATGTTGTCTCGTTTGTGTTCTAGTACACACCTTCTGAGGATGTCATCTAATGCCATTTTGTATAAGAATCTATTTATAAGACTGTATGGTGTAGCCTTCATAGCTAAGATCTGCTTCTTCTTTGTACTCATTCCTTTAGGTGCATGTCCATCTTCCAAGAACTGGACCATTTCTTCTAATTCTGCTAGGACTGCTTCTATCCGAAATAAATGTGCATTAGGTAAGTCATGTTCGACTCTTGTCATCTCTTCTCCTGTGTCAATTCGGGATAAATGGTCGGGACTGACATTTAACTTGCCTAGTCTAACAACAACTTTGAATTCGAATTCTTGGAATAATAGTAGCCAATGACAAATCCTTCCATGATGTAGTGGTTTATTGATGAGATACTTAAGTTCCTGATGGTCTGTATAGAATATAAATGGGTTATCTAGAAGATAATGTCGATATTTTTGTAGTGCAAAGACCATTCCTAGTGCTTCTATTTCTATTGTCGAATAGTTTATCTCAGCCTTGTTTAATTTTTTGTTAATGTAAACTATAGGATAATCCATTCCATCATCCCCTAGTTGAGTTAAGATTGCTCCTATTGCTAGGCCTGATGCATCAATATGAACATGGAATTTGATCGACCAGTTTGGAAACCTTAGGATTGGTGCTTCGACTAGTTTTCTTTTTAATTTCTCAAATGATATGTGGCACTATTTTGTCCAGTTGAATTCTTTATCTTCCCTTAATAGTTCTTCAAGTGGATAGGTCATATCTGAATAATATCTTATGAATTTTCTATAATATCCTGTGTGGCCAAGTAGCACCCTGACTTGTTTTGGGTTTACTGGTGGTTTTAGGTTGAGGATAATTTTGATCTTTGCAAAGTCAAAATTAATACCTTCCTTACAGACAATGTGCCCTAATAATATCCCTATGGGGGTCACAAATATGCATTTATTGATGCTTAGGTATAGTTGAATTTGTCGACATCTCTCTGACATAAGTCTGAGCCATTTGCAATGATTCTTTAACATGGAGCATATTGTCCAATCATCAAAGTATACTTCCATGGTCTTGTAAATATATTCCTGAAAGTTTTTGACAACAATCCTAGAAAATACTGCAGGTGCATTCTTTAATCCAAAAGGCATAACCTTGTAAGCAAATGAGCCAAATTCACACACAAAGGTTGTCTTCTTATGGTCTTCTTTAGCTATTGGCACTTGGTTATAACCTAAGAATACATCTGTAAATGAGTAGCATTCATGTCCTGCAACCTCATTTAAGATTTCATCTGCATAAGGAGTTGGAAATGGGTCTGTCAGTGTCACTTTATTTAGTTCTTTGAAGTCGACACAAATTCTTAGTTTGGTAGGATCATGTTTCTTAGGCTGTAAAACCATTGGGATTGCCCATTCTAATTGGTCAATAGGATAGATGATTCTTGCTGCAAGCATGTTATCAATTTCCTTTTTGACTATCTCTTTGTATTTGTGAGCTAGTTTATATGGCCTTTTCTTCACAGGTTGAATGTCAGGTTTAGTATCAATATTCATTTCTCCCATTTCATGGACTAAGCCTTTGAGGTCTTCATAATCTCTAGCAAATACATATTGAAACTCTTTTAATAATTTCACTATCTTTGTGGTCTGCTCTTCACTCCAGTAGTCACCAATCTTTGCCATTTTTGGTTGATCATCATTTGAGATGTCAAATTCCCTATTTTTGACTTTAGCATCTAGCCATTCTGGTGCTTTGGCTTCATTTATCGGTTGAATCCCTTCCTTAAAATGTGAGAATGTGGTAGGGAAGTCGGCTGTAGTCATTCTGTCGGTATCTTGTTTGTCGGTTGATTCCACTTGAAGGATTGTACAAATAGGTTTGGTCGTTTCGACATGGTTTGATTTCCATCTAAAGCTTTTCCATTATGTATTTTCATTTTCTAACTGTAGTCTTGTCGACTGTGGTTTTGTCCTTGTTTGTATATTGTTTCATTTCATTGTCTGTCAGTTATCTTTTAAGGGTTTGTTTTCGGTCGGCTAGATAAATTCTTTAATCTACTTTGCTATCTCGACCAAGTTTTCATTTTGTGGTATAAAGTTGAAATCTTTAATGAAATTTTCCCTGATTTCATGCCATAAGAATGTTTCACCTCTAGCTTCTTCCATTTTATACCATTTATTTGGTAAGTCGGTGAGGGTTGATGGGAACAGGTGTGGCCATGCTCGTTCATCCTTGTATCCAAGTCTTCTCCATTCTTTTTCACATGTTTTAATATGAGCTTCTACGTTCTGTCCTTGAGTGAATATGGGTATCTGAGCTTGTTTGGTTAAGTTATTTCCTCCAAATCTTTTGAAAAAGTAAGTCGAAGCTGTTGTATAGGTATTTAGTCTTGTCTGATGGGTATCCCACCATCGAGCAGCTTGTCCTATAAAAGTTTCTACTAGGATTTTAAGTCAGCCATGTTCACCAATATTTTTGGAACCTTGTCCTACATGCATGATGGGTGATTCCCTTTCTTTGTATCTTGGTATTTGTGTAGTATTTACATTGGTAGGTTGTAAGGTAGGGTATTCCCTAATTTTCTTTTCAAAGATTTTTGGGACAATGGACACTATGAAGCATATTGGGTGGGATTTTTCTGCACTTTTTGAATAGTCCAACACCCTCTTGCTAATGTTTTGAAGTTCTTGATCTCCCAATCATATAATTTGGTGTCTGAATTATAACCAACTGAGTCTTGGTTGCCTAAATGAAGTTCTCCATAGATATTAGGTTTTGTATAATATGCATTGTTTTTAACCTGGTAGAGTTGGCGGACATCGACTTCTTCATCGATAGGTTCATTCCAAGGCTCTCCTTGAGATGGGTGAATAGGTACAATGAAATTTTGTCCATTTCTTTTTAATTTGATTCTCTCTTTGTCCAGGGATATCGATGCTTTCATCTTTCTACCCCAAGGTCGACCCACTAACGCTGGGAAGGAACTGGATCCTTCCTTAGGGTCAATGATTTCGAAGTCAACTTTGGTTGAGTTTCCTTTTATAGTTGTGTCGACATTTTTCCGGACTCTGATAGGTTCAATTAGGCCCTGGTTGGCTAGTTTCAAGTATATGCATGACGCATAGAGTCAAGGTCTGTCCATTTGTTCCCAGGTTTCACGAGTCCTGATGTTTACCTGTGATCCAAAATCGAGAACTACTTGTCGGACATGGTATCCTTTGATTTCAAGGTCGACAAGTGGGTCGGAATCTCCTTTATCTTTTTTATTTAAGCTACAGATGTTCTGTGTTTGTTTTTCTGAGTTGTTATGTTTTATTTCATATAGTAAGTCGATGAAATGAGAGACTGAGTTGTCTTTTTGTATGAGCTGTATTAATTCGTTTATTGTGTTATGTTGATTGTCATGATCTTGTTCTTGTCGTGAAAATTATTTGAATACATTGGTTGCTTCTTTGTATGTTTGTTTTTCTCTAAGTGGATCAAGGTAGATATTTTTCTCTTTTATTTTGTTGATTCTTCGGTTATCACTTCCTATTTTTGTTCCTTGTTGAGTTACAATATGCAATTTTTTATATTTATTACATCATTTTTTTCACACATGACAAGACATTAATGTTTTTCTTTGTATTTATTTTTTCTGACATGGTAGGGAAATCCTCTAGTGAGTGATCCCCTACTCCACAATGAGTAAAAAATTTGAGGTCAGTTCTATATTTCTATGGACAGTCTACATATCATTGTACCTCCTTATAACATGTAAAGCATTGGATGGGTCGACATGGTCGGTTGTCGCAATTCCCAGGGAATCAACCTCGTCCTCCATATCCTCCACGTTGATTGTCATATCGATGCTCGTATCTCCGAACTTCATATCTCTGACCATTCTAATCGTTTGGTAAGTTGTTTTGCTCATTATTTTGTGCAACTGCATTGGTTTGGTAGATTGCATGATAATTTTGTCGGTTCTTTAGGTTCAAATGGTAGTCGACTGTGTTATGATTTTTAGTTTCATAGATTGCACACCAGGATGCCTTACCGTTCTTCATGTTGAACAGGAAATCTTTTGTCGAGTGGTCCCCATGCTCCTGGAAAATGTCGCAAAAATATTTTGTCTGTATGAATCGAATGTCCTGTCAGTTGCATTCCTGTCGACAGTTGTCTTTGGAATGTCTAACCATCGAGCACTTGGTGCACCAAATATCCTGATTCTTGAGGTTTAACTCCTTTAAATACTTCTATACACTCTCCAGCTGTTCTTCCAATCTGTGATCAGTGGAGTATGCGTGTATGTTATCATCCATTTCCACTTGGAGAGCTTTTGTAAGAACACCTTCATAAGATTTGAATGTTTCTAGACTGATGTGTCAGTGGAATTTCTAAGATAAAGCTGCAATAAACCACTGGATTAGTAATTGTTCATCTATAACATAGTCCAACTGGCTCAGAAGGTCTTTCCATTGCTTATCATAGTCACAAACAATTTCTCCTGGCTTTTGTGATGTTGTTTTTAGTTTTTTCGCTACCAGGTGTTTGGCATCTGGAGTTTTGAAAAATGATAGAAATTGTGCTTTGATCTCAACTTTTGTTGCTCTAGGTTATCTTTCTAAAAAGGTCATATACCAAGTCAATTCCCTTTTCCTCAAGGCACCGGTGAACTATGCCATTTGTCTTTCTTCGTCTGTAACTTGGTTGACCTACCAAGTCGACTCACAGATGAACCAGTGTCTTTTGGGGTCCTCATCCCCCTCATATAGAGGAATGTGTGCTAACCCATGAACCATGTCAAAATCACTGTCACTGTTCTTAGGAGGTGGAGGTGGTGTAGGTGGGGGTGGGGGTGATGGGGTTATTGTTTTATTTGTCTCTGCAGGACTATGGTCGATGAAACTTTCATTCCCGTCAGTTATTGATTCTTCTTCGACCGGTAGTCGGTTGATGTCGACTTCATCTGTCGATGGCCCACTGCAACTATTTGTTCGTAGTTCTGAATGTTCTATGTCTTCCAAAGCTGTATTTGGTAGAGGAGGTGCTCCTTCATGTGTCGGTAAGAGTAAGTGGATACTTCGGTTGGAGGGTACCACTTGAAAGGTAACCCAATTTCCTTCCTCTCGTCGACGAATAATGAGGTTTCATCCAGTGTATATTTCATCGTCTAGTCAACTCCATATACCAAAGTCACCATCTCGTAGTTGGAGGTCCTCTTCGACAATAGTTTGTATCCAGGTACGCGGATTCAACAAAGAGAGGGTTGTTCCTTCATGGGGATCTCTTAATTGGAGTGCTTCTGGCTGCTCTATCCATAATTCTTCTTCCATAGGGGACGTCTCTTCTTCCATGCCTTATTCATGTCGGTCATGACCTAACTCTGGTAGATTCCCTTTTTGATTGGTTGCCCTAGTACTCCTTCCTCTATGCAGTGCTAAGGCTCATTCTCGTCTTGAT
The DNA here is from genome assembly GCA_001517045.1 of Pseudotsuga menziesii. Lineage (NCBI taxonomy): Eukaryota > Viridiplantae > Streptophyta > Pinopsida > Pinales > Pinaceae > Pseudotsuga > Pseudotsuga menziesii. The sequence continues at coordinate 21,439 of LPNX010046762.1, read as the reverse complement.
TCCCTCCTTTGTTGTCTCTCTTCCCTCTCTATTTTCTGAATGTCCGACATACCGTTGTGTGATACTATTCTCTTTATTTCCCTTTTGGTTGAATTCTCATTACTGGTGAATGGTATTTTCTTCTAGTCGGCTAGAATCCACTTCCACTTTATCTAGACATATGACCAGCTACCCCCCCATAGCCTACCCAACACTTTTAGAAAGCCCGGATAGTTCGGTCTACTTGCTTAGGAAGTATTCCCACTCCCTTTCTATAATGAATTTTTCCCACTTATTTTGTTTTTCCACCCAGTTAGATTTTGATGGCAGTTCGTGAAGTGATGGACGAGGTTCGACAATATGTCCTACTCCCTTCTCGATCAGAAATTTGAACAGCAAGGTCGGTAAGGAGCATAGAAATTGCTCGGTGAGGTCTGTGTAAAATTTCTCCTTGACTGTTTCCAACGAATTTCTATCTTCTACTGCTTGCTCCTCACAGAAGTCATCAATGATTTTCTCGAACCACTCCGACAAGTTTGTTCTACCTCCTCAGATCAGTTTTTCCAGCAACTGTTGGTTGTTAGTCCCTTCCAGCTTTTTCATCCAGGAGTTTCTTCAGAAGTTGGGGCACTGATTCTACAAACTTCTCATGTGTTTCTGTAAAGAATATTGCTTTTGCCTGTGCGATTGTTAATCTGTTCCTTCGTGCGTAATTCTGCAAATAATTTGCAACTTTATGTTCCCACCAATCCTTAATCTCCTGCTCTGATATCATCTATTTGCATACATTTAAGACATGTACTACCGGCAACGGAACCAATGTTGTAATCTCACAGATCACATAAGGTTACCAATAATACATACTAAAACATACATATAAAACAGATACAAGAGATAAGAACAAATAGGTGAATTAACAGATTATATTACATGAATGAGTCCATACAGCATAGAGAACTGAACTGAGTTCTCATCTAGCTCAACAGCCTAATATATATGATTACAAAATAGTTACAAAATAACTACCTGTCAGTTCAGTGAACCGACACGACCTTAGGTGGCCGACCTAATCTTTAGTTTAGTCAACCGACCGACTTAGTCAGCTGGTCAACTTAGTCAGTCAGTCGACTTAGTCGGTTGATCAACTAAGTCAGCTATCATTCAAGTCAACTTATCGACTTGCTCCTCCTACAAATTATGCTACAACTTTTACCTTGGAAAATTTGTATCTTCCTACAAAAAAGGAAACTATAGGATATACTGCCTTCTTTTGCTCAAAAAGGAAATTTCCCACTCTGTCAATGTACAACTGTCTCATGGCCTCTTTATGGATCACATAGTCTATAGCATACCTCGGTATAAAGGAAGGAGCCCTTGAACCACTGTACATTCTTAAATATATACCTTCTTATGTCAAATAATAGTTTCCATGGTCTTGCACAACTTTTAAAGCTTCCTCTAACATACAATTACATTCGGCCAAGAAAATCAATGTATATAATGGAATAATGAAAATCTCACAAATATCGTTGTAATGGCTATAATATTTGTGGGCCCAGAATAATTTATAGGCAACATACACAAGGACCCAGTATTGATCCCATTGGCACTTCAATGCTAGGAATGGATGCATACATAACATGAAATCAATCAAAATTGAACTCATATAAAAAAATTTCTTCTTCTGGGACACTCCTCCCAATGCTACACTTATACAAGATGACAGGCTGTTGGACACTATATTTTCCCAATTAAAGATTGTACCTTGGCTGGTCACAAAAAAAATCACTAGTATCCAACCTATTTTAAATATTTTTCCATTACTCCCCCCCAAAAATTACGTTTAACATCAAAGCAATGAACCTGTATGGAGTGCGAAGAGTTGATGTTTCATACTCTCCAGAAGCCCTCGTACGGAAGCTTTTACCTGGGATCATCATTTTTTTAATTGTTTCCACCATGTCTAGATTTATCTCCTTTACCCAAATTTAAGTCAAATAGGGTTGTGGTGTTGGTAAATTATAAACCATGGATACATATGTTGGGCTATATGCAGCATAACCCTACTTCTCGGTATTGTCCAGTATCATCCTCGTTACATCTTATCTAGGCATAATCCACCCTATTAGCTCTCAACATGGGAAAATTTTAGGTCTGGGAGCCACTTTCATAATGGCTGATCTCTCAATATTTGCATATACAGGCATATCTTCAAAACCAGCTTTGGGAACACTCTGGTTTGAAATCATTTTGTATACCTCTCCCCATTTACATACTCTGGCTCAACTCCAGTAATGGCTTTAGTGTATTCATAAATAACCTCAACTTTGGTTACTATCTCTACCTCTGGTTCCTCCTCGGTTGCTTGGGCCTTCCTTTTGTACTTTCATGGCATATTGCTATGCTGATAATTTTCTTGTAACAATCATGTGACCTAATTTTAGTCTACTTATTCCTAGCAAGCTATGTAGTAAAAAAAACAACAACAAAACAATCAGAAATTACCATCCCATCGATATGCATGCTAATTAGCTTTCCTACATCAAATAAATAACCTTTGGCATGAGAGGCAACAACAAAAAACTTGCAAATCCTATGGGATCCAATCTGTTAAAACCTTCGCTAGGGAAAAATTTAAATCTTCAACAACCCCCTTGCTTCTATGGGTAAAAACTTGACTGAGGAAACAAACCTATTTAAAACCGTCGATTGCTAAAACCCCCAAAACCCCTTACCAACTACGCATCCCTCCTACATCCCATGGAAACATACTGTCACTTAAGACCTGGCCACACAGCCTAGGGTTTAAAATAATGAAACAAAGGAATGAGTGGTGCAGATGGAAAAACACTCGTCTTCACCCTCCCCTAGCTTCCCAAACAAATGTCAATGATGCATTCATGGCCACACAGAGACGGGATGAGAAAAAATAACCACCCAGAAGAAATGGCGCTCACAAATAGACCGGTTGAATCTTAAAATAAAGGAAACCACCGTAGGAAAAACAACCCCCCCCCCCCACATAAAAATACCTAACCCTCCCGCAGAATAGAAAATCCTAATCCTATCAATCCATGTGGTCAAAATAAGTAATAGTACTGGGCATATAAAAACTTGAGCGAATCCTACCTGGAGATGATGTGGTGGGTGACCTGGATAGAAAACGACCTCTACTGGAAAAGGAAAGGTACATGTGATTGAAAACTATGCGGACTCAACTGGATAACCTCAACGATGAAAGTGACAATTCATACAAACATTATGGATTTATAAGCTTGACCATGGGAGGAGTCAATTAACGTGGTGGGAAAGAAAACAAATTAATCACTGTCGGAGTGATACTTCTGTGAAAACCCACAACATTGGGTTGAATCAACTCTTCATGCTCGAGACCTCAAATGAAAACATGCATCGGCAGGTGAAATCACTAATCTATCTTGGCATCGGCAAGGGAAACATGAGATCGTAAATAGACTTGGCACTACACCTCTGCAACGTCGGATGGCGGAACCACTAAATCCTTCGGCTCATTCCCATATATGCAGTCAATACAGAGAGACATTTCTCCAACTTAATCGAATATTGGAGAAAGATAGTCAAAATGGGACCTGGCTCATCGGAGACGCTTCAAACTAGACTTCCAGAAGATCAACAAACTGCCTCCGATAAAATAGATGAAATGACACTCGATACATCGGATAAAACTTCAGAAGGCTTCCGATGGGAATATCGGAAATCTAGTCAATTAGGCATCAAATATAAGAAGACAAAAACTTAGTTTTAGAAAAAAACAACAAGCCACGAGTAAACCTTGGTAAAATTTTGGACATCCTTAAGCCATTTAAATACTAAATGTAAGAAAAATGGGGACCCTAAAAATAAAATAAAAATTGGGGAAAATAGTTGCAGCTGCAACATGTCCAAAATTAGAGCATGCAAAACAATATCCAAGGAAAATGTAAGGATATATCTTTTGATAAGCCTTCTTTGGAGTTGCCTTGAGTTCCTTCATGCTAGGTGGAAGTGCTCTTCTGGAGTTATGATCATTCCTTGTTTTTTCTTCTTCTTCCTTATTGAATGTACTAAGAAGAGTAGCTGCATAAGATTTTGGTCCAACTTGATTTTCTTCTTGAGAATAGCCTATTCCATTTTTGTTACTCATATTTCTTTGTGCAGTTATAATTTCATCTAAAATTTTAGAAATGTTTTCATATTTGTTTTGAATAAATTTTGTATCAAGCTCTTTCCTTAAGTGAATTAATTCTACCTCCATTTTTTCACAAATTAATTGTTTTTCTCTAAGAGATTCCTCTAGCCTTTCTCCTATCTGATTTGCTTCTTGAATTTTTTGTTTTAGATTGCTCATGATTTTATTCATCTCCTTTTCTTTCTATTTATGCTCTTCCTGCTGTTTATCTATAAAAAATTTAATTGTCTATATTTATTTTTGTATTTTTTTAATCCATTCAAAGCACTAAATAGTTCTTCTTCCATGTTGACCTCTGCTTCATCCTATGACTCTTTCTTATGCTCAATTTCTTCTAGATCACTAGATTCTTCAATACCTAGAAAAAGGACCTCATCATCATTGTGACTAGCCTCACATAAGCTGTTGTCTTCTTCTTCTTCTGTAGAATAGTAGTTCCTTTTTTCTTTGTACTTTTTCTTATAGTCAAGTTTTCCTTTTTTCTTGTCTTTCTTACTTTTTTCATTATAGAGGGGGCCACTTGACCTCTTAAATGTCATCATAATTGTATAATTATATAGTTTAAAGAGATACTAACAAATAAGTAGTTGGAGCGGGTACAACCACTCCAACCTCTATCATAATGTATACATAAACATAAAAGATAAATTCAAAGGTGGATTAGAAGTCCCTTCACAAATACTTGTCTTTGATGGCTGTGTATGAGCATTTATTGCATTCTTGAATGTTATGTGAAAGACTACCTTTCAGCATCTACGTCGTTGCCATCCTCTTTTGGATGGGTGACAGCAGTAACAAAAGAGGATTGGTTCGAATATGAAGAAGATCATAATGATGTGAATAAAAACCACGATGAAATATCCTATTGGTTCGTAGATGAAATATTGAATATTTTCATGATTTTGTCGAAGTTGTAAGAAGGACCAAGAACTGAAGGTGTTGGAACAATTTTCTCAGAAATTTCTATGCGTGCAAGAACATTGGCCTAAAATAAAATTGTTTCTCTTGGAGACAGGCACACTGAGACCTTTGGAGAAAATACTCTCAGTCCCAAACCTATAAAGGGATGAAATAACCACCCTTCACTCGCTGTCAACACTACATGAAGCCGTCATGTGTAGCATTGTCCGGGAGCGAGGAATGAGGCTAGTCTCTGATATCTCCTCTTGTTCAACATTTAGCATGATCCAAATATTGATCCCATTGTTTCTGAACTCTTGCATAACATGGTGATGAGCATGGCGGGCATGGTTCCTTTCATCAAGAGTGGAGGAATCCAGTTGTTGAGAACTACCAAACGGTACAATGAGAGGTCGAGGAAAACTCTCATATCTGTTTGTTGGACACACATGTCTCTGAAATTGCTGGATAATAGAGGTGTTGATTCCAAGATTCTATGTCTCTCCATCAAGGAATCTGATGCGGGATATTTTATTGAAAGGGCGCTTTGTGGTCATGTACTTGCTTTGTGGAGTGACTCATTTTGTGCTCATGTGCTTGCTTTCATATTCTACTCGATCTTTATGCATCTGGTGATCCAGAGAACCATCATTGCCTAAGAAATATCGTTTCCTAAGCATTTGAAGTTGTTCAGAGAAGATTTCTTCATATGTCGGTGACCAAATTCTAAAGATAAATCACAAGTTCAATCCCCTTTCCAAAGAATATTTTCCATATCCAATTGAGTTCAACTGCCCAATACTCGTACTAGTTGGCGTTGATGTCTGTCGAGCACAATAGCATTCGTAAGGTTGTTTAATTTGATCATTCAAATTGTTAGTTCAGAGAGTGTCCTAAAAATGCCAACAATTATTTAATCATCACACACACCAATAGAGCACATTGCAGTATAGATTTTGTAAGAATTGTAGACGAGAAGTGCAATGATATAGAATAGTATGAAAAAAAATTGTAATAATTAAAATGGCGCGAATACAAGAGATTCGTCTCAAGAAATTGGGAAATAGTAAAGACCACATCATGGCTAAAATGAAACAACGTGGGAAATTGAGCCAGAGATTCATTGCTCTTTCTACCATTGCCAGTTACTATCATTCGTCGACCAAACATATAACACTTTATTATTGAAACTCTCGCTGCACACCGAGGAGGAAAAATACTAGCTAGCGACTACAATGAATAGTCTATCGACGGTCGACTACAATGAACAATAATTGGATATTAGCATATTTGTTTGTTGCTATCAAAGAGTGGAGAATTCTTTTAGATGTGCTGGTGAAGACTAACTGAAATCTATGAAAGTATTTTACAAACATGTCAGTTAAGCGAAAAGCATGTTGGTTGAGTCTTTTACAAACATGTCGATTGAGTAAGTTGAAAATCATGTCGGTTGAGTCTTTTACAAACAGGTTGGTTAAGTAAATTGAAAAATATGTAAGGTTGGTCGTTGATTACATAGTAAAAAATATTAAACTAGTTTGATAGGATTTCAAGTGGTCAAGTTAATTTTGTAAAGGTAATTGATGAATTTTGAGGGGGTTAAACATGAGTCTCAATAGAGGTAGGAGATCCCCTCCATTTTATGTAAATCAAGTTGGTCTCTTGCCAACTATTGTAAGTTGGGTCATGTTAAGTCAATCAAACTATAAGCAGTAGTTGTTCATGCACATGAGCAGGCATCACACAATCTTGCAAGCACTTCAAAAGATGACAATTACATTCAAGAAGATATCATTCACCTACACAACAAAGCGCTCCAATGAGACATGATGACAACGTACCCCTCATTATCAAAATGCTAAAACAGTTCCTAGGTTGTGGCCTCGAAAATCCAGAAGACAGAGAAATGCCATAGAAATTTGAAGAGCCAAAAGGCCCTGCATGCCTGAATCGATGGAGATGTCAATCAAATGAGCCATGGTGAGGATTTAAACCAAAATACCTTGTTGCGAAAGAGGATGGTTGACCGTCATTGTGAGAGGATGAGACTTTGGTGGACTACTGTCATATCGAAGATGGAGGCTAAAGAGTAACCAGTCATAGTAGAGCCTTGTACACATGTGTTTTTTATCAAGCTGGCAGCTATTGTGGCTGAGTTACCTATGTATACCGGTATGCATGGTTGATTCATAGTGAGGACTACTTCAGTACTAGCAGAGACCTTTGATGTTGATGCATATTTCTTTGTTCTCTTCAGGATGAAGAAACAGTTTGTTTGTGGGGGAGATGTAGAGTGGGACACTTGACCTCTTAAATGTCATCATGACTGTATAATTATATAGTTTAAATAGATACTAACAAATGAGTATTTGGAGCGGGTACAACCGCTCCAACCTCTATCATAATGTATAAATAAGCATCAAAGATGAATAAAAATGTGGATTGGACATCCCTTCCCAAATACTTGTATTTGCTGGTTGTGTATGAGCGTTTATTGCATTATTGAATGTTATGTGAAAGCCTAGCTTTCAACAATCATCTTCATCCTCAGAGTATTTCTTGGGATAAGGACACTTGGGATGAAAGTGCCCAATTTTTCCACAATCAAAACACTTGAAAGGAACCTTTCCTTTATACTTTCCTGATTCTTTCTGAAGTTTTCTTAATAAAATTGGTTTCTTCCACATCATGTTCTTCATTGCGGTCAGTTTAAGTATTTTTCCTTCGATTTTTTATTTTCTTGGTCACTTTGAAGGTTGGTTCTCCTTTTGAAGTATTATTTTGTCCCGTTCTCATCTCATATGTAGTGAGGATTCCATGTAGTTGATCCAATGTCATGAGATCAAGATCATCTTGTTCTTATAAGGTGAATATTTTTGAGTCATACTTCATTGGTAGTGTTCTTAGTACCTTTTTAACCACTATTTTTTCTTTTAATTTTCCTCCAAAACCTCTAATAGCATTGACTACCTCATCTACTCTTAGAAGGTATTCCCCAATATTTTCTTCTTCCTTCATTTTAAGGCCCTCAAACTGCCCCATATATATCTGAAGCTTGGATTCTTTGACTTTAGAATCACCTTCATAGATAATTTTTAATTTATCCTAGGCTTGCTTGGTAGTCTTGCATCTCATAAATTTTGTAAAAATGTTGTCTGTCAATCCATTCAATGTTGCATTTAGGGCTTTGGAATTACCATCATACTCGCCTAGTTCTATTGCATATTTAGGTACTTGGTATCCTATTTTATGCTCCTCTTGAATTGCTTCCCACACCTTCCATCCAAGGGATATTAGATGGAAAGTCATCCTCACACTCTAGTATGCATAATTTTATCCTATAAAGAGTGGAGGTTTGTTAGTGGCTAACCCATTTTGTTGATCCATGGTGGTATTTAAGTAGGATATTCCTTCCAGTGGCTAAACTATGGTGAAGGAACCTGCTCTCATACCATCTATTCATTTATAGGTCAATACTGAGAGGGGAGGTGAATCAGTATTGTTATCCTTTTATTATTTTTAACCACTTTTAAATCTATTATTACAAACAAATAACAACAAGAATATAGAGAGCACAATTTTAATGTGGAAGCCCAATAGGTTAAACCACCAACTCATTCTATACTACAAAATTGTATTTACAAGAGTTATTTGCAAGCAACCACTTGTTGGAGACAACAATCCCCAAGTTTCTCAGCCACCACTAAAGGATGCACCCACACCCTGGTTTCTTCCTACACCTACATACAAGGATACACCAATACACTGATTTTCTAGCCATTACTGGAAGGAGGCTAAGACCCCCTTGCAGGCATGTATCCTGCCCTAGCACCACCCTTCCACCCTAATATTTTTCTTACAATTTATCTCCCATCGAATTATCTAACACCCACTCGTCTTTGATTTTGATCATGCAATTCAAACTCCAGAGACATCTTCCTTCTTACTCTCACCGCTACTTATATACTTCTCAGTGTTTAATATTCTTTCAACAGTTACGTCTCTTCAACCTAGATAAACACATATTTTCATAGACATGTTATAACATGCTGATCGTACTTCTTCAAATGATGTCATGTGCCTCTTCATCTATAGGCCTCTGTGTTTTCTTTCCACTAAAACTGGTGTTCCATATATCTTTGTTGACATCTCCAAATCCACATCCTTGGATAAAAATACCACCAAGATTTTTTCCACCGTTGATCTTGCTCGTGCAATATT
>LPNX010046749.1:170105-180476 GCA_001517045.1 Pseudotsuga menziesii | reverse complement strand
AGAGATTGGCTCAACTGATTGTCGCAAATGTTGCTCGACATTTGGCTAATTTCATGCTAGCAAATGGCAAATTCGAATCCCCTGCGTTGGAGGAACTATTTTATGTTAGTAGACCCCATGTTATGAAAGCATTAAAGTAGAAGTCAGCATGTGATGCAACAAGGATGTCCACCTTAAGCCAACTGTGATCCATGCTTTTCCTATTGAACATATCATACCTCTAACAGGCTTCAAAGTATCATCCACTAATATTCATCATTGCTTCCTGTATTCTGCTATATATTCTAACCTTGTGATGCACCATTGTAGCTTGACAACGACTACTAACTTTGTGAAAAAAACATTGCAAATTACTTATATACCACTGTTGCAGACCCATTGCTGCCTTCAACACTTCCTTTAAGATAAACTTGCAGAGTAACTTATGCACTTTGACTCGGATCTCTGTGGAACAATATCTTTCTAGAACAAATCTACAAATGTCCTAGCAGATATGATCACACAACTAGGTTGACCAACTTTGTCACCCATGAATATTTGACAGTATCGTCACGTTGGAGGCTATTTTTCAACAAGGTAGCAATGCTTCTCAAGTCACTTTCCAAAATCTTCTGTTAGACATATGAAATGCAAAACCTGCATTCGAGGTGGAACCTCCTCATGTGAAGATAGATTCCTTTATGTTTTGTGAAGAACAATACACATTTTAAACATCAATGCATTTATACAACTAACCGTTTGGCCACATTGCATGGTAAAAATATGAATCTGTTAAACATACACAGCAATTTGGACAAACTATTACAACTTGATGAAGAAGTATTCTAATACCCATCCTATGGACATGCCTTTGCACCTTCTGGCACAACTCCTTGTTTAAAGCTTATGCACCCTTGACCCGATCCCTGTCTTGAACTTACTGACAGCCATCCTTGGGTCTTGCTCAGTTCAATAAGGCTTTGAGTGAGTTCACTACTATACCACAAAATGTGGATAACATGGTTGATGGCAAGTGTTCGTGAGTTTGAACTTTATAGCCACCAATAATCACAGGGATACATGGATTGTTGCAATTGCTACAGTTGCATAGAATTTTTCTCTTGAAATTCTTGCAAATCGAATTCAAGGAACAAATAATTCCATGGACTAACTAACCTTTCAACACAATAGTTGTTTTCACCCTCGAAGGAAAACCTGTAGTTATTTTCAGGGCATTTGTTGTATTTTCTCTGAGAAATACAATTTAACCAAGATTGGAAGTAGATCCAAAGGTCACTGATGATGGTGGTTGACGATAGCCATGGTGTAATTGCAAAATACTTCAAATATATCTTATACAAAGACTTTGAACCTATATTGCTGAACAATGAGCACAATATGCATTAGGTCACCTGGAAGGTTTAATAGTATTCCTTCAAGTACTACGTCACTGCCCAATTGACAAGACCCCTGTGAATTGTTCTATGGCTTCTTATGTTGTTATGAATATAGCAATGAATGGATTATATGCATAATGTGTGTTGGAATACCATAAACAAACTTAAAAACAAAATATCATGCAGAAATCTTATATTGGTTATAATAAATACTAAATAGGATCCAAATTCTGACTGAAATTTAAAAAGATGGTTCATGGTAGCTGTATGTCTATCAAAGGGAAGATGATGGATCTATCTATTGAGGACAGAGGATGATTGTGAATGTTTGAGAAGTATGCTACCACACTGACATGCAATGGCTCATTGTGAAGAACCTATCTTTGGATAGTGAATCTTCTTAAGGAAATCAACTCCCTTCCTTCTTTCGAGATAAATTATTAAGGCCTTTTCTAATATATGACCCAAATCCAAAATATTACGAATATACCCAGTAATTAAACACAGAGAAATCCTCACGCTTGCTTAGTTCAAATGCTACAGGTTAAATTCTTGACTTATATAAATAAATATATATTGAACGTGATAACACAAAATCCAAAACGAAAACAGATTTCCCAGTCGCATGCCTTTATTAAATTGTGGAAGGCTTCAACCAGCCTTTGAAAAGTTTTACAACTATAAACATGGGGTTTTTATACCCATTAGTGAGAAATTATTAAACTCGCGCCTACCGGATTGAAACCCTGAAGTATTACATACTAATGATTCTTAAAAACAGTCAAACAAAACGATGTGCCTCTTGCACGAGGGATAATCCCTTCGAAACTCTGTCTGTGGAGAAAACGAGCCGAGGTAGGAGGATTACTAGGGGGAAACGCCATCGCCATCCCTTGGTTAAGCTTACCCCATGACCAACAGGGACATCGTCCACCTACAACCAAACAAAAGGGGAATTTGCATTGGTATTTTAGAACATGAATAAACTAAAACAGAGGAATGATAAATTAAAGCTGTGAATGAAAGAATTTGAAAAATTGAAGGACTTACCCATTGATTTGGGAAGCTCCAGAGAGTCACGAGAGAGGCCATTGAAGCGTCATTGTAGAGGAAATAATATACCATGGAGATAATCAGTTTACATTAAGCTTTAGAGCCATTAACAATGAAGGAAGAGAGCTAAACTCTGCTACAACCACGCAGAGCAGAGCCAAACTCAGGATGACCAAATGAATCCTTTGAGACTCGCTGACCAAGTAAAACCCTTGCCCTCCTGCTTCACGAAGCAACTACAATAATTAAAAAGTAATTTCCAGATGGAGGCCTTACGCATGAGCAGTACGCGTTAGTCCTCCGGCTGTGATCTGGTGAGTAATCAATGCCAAAGTTAAAATTTGGTTGTTTGTCATGAACTGAAGTGTTTACCACGTAAGGTATTTGTTGTAAATTGTTAAGAGTTCAATCCGCATAAAGGATAAGTAAGCTTAAGCCTGCCCATAGAAGTAAACATGCATTAGTACTATGTGCTAAGTAAGCCACATACTATGTGGCCCCTCTCTCCCAAGGAGATAATTCTCCAATTGTACATTAAAGTTAATCAATAAACTCACACAACGATGAGATAAAACCTTTATAATGGTCAGATGCCAATATTTATTTATATGCATATGTTGGAACCAAAAATTGTGAAGCAAGCAAACGTCGTATTGCTAGTAATGAGAAACTTTGATAACATTGTTTGTATTGTTATTTGCTTAGTTGTTATGCATGTAGGATTTAAATGTAGACTTTTTACAATGGTAAGTTGTTAGGATGGTCCTTGGTTAATAGGACTCCTAGGATTTACATTGAAATCCTCATAAGACCTAAAGTAGCTACAAAGGTTGAAGTGACAAAGAATCAGAGAGGAGTGACCTATTTGCCGTTGTGATAGTTAATTAATTGATCAAAACATGACCATAATCAGGGCCGATGTGACCGTTGAATTTAATAATTATTTATATAAAAAAATTGCATGTTATTTGGAGTTAAAATTTTAGTTGTTACATAAACCCTCCAAGCATTGCACTACCCACTTTCGTTACCAAAATAATTCCTTGAGAATTGACATCAATCAAACCAAGAGCCTTTTTGTCCTTGCGCATAGTGCAAACATCCCAAGGAACCAAAGGCAAGTCTTTCCCATTGCCATATTTTTCCCACAAATATGCCCTCAACAGCTAATCAAGTTGTGAAAATTGAGTCTTGTTGGGTTACAAAGAAGAAACATAATATACATGCAAGGCTTGAAGGATGCATCTAACCACCATAAACTTCCCTACAAAGGGGAGGTCCTTATAATGCCAAATACATAGCTTGTTTGCAGTCTTTGAAGGCATCAACCCCACATAGCAATCAACAAGACCAACCCCAAAAGGGATGCCCAAATATTTGACTGTAAGTCCTGGATGAACATGGGACCAAGTTGCGGGGATCCAGTAAGGAGGGGAATGGAGTCGAAGAATCTAGTAGTCAGTTTTATGAGCACCCTTCTATAAATGGTAATATGGGCGCTATAAAGGACAAAGCATAATTACGTAAATATAGTAATACGGGTTCTAGAAAGGACAAACAAAGGGAATGGGCACCAAGACATCATCAAGGTCAATAATTCTGATAGGAGACCACCGCACATGTGTAAAAATACACTTGACCATGGCCCTTGAAGTAGCACAAAAGTATCCAAGAAAGAAAGAGTTGTGCTAAAGAATTTTAACACAATCAGTGAGAGAGTTCAGACCTGTGTTACTTGGGAGCAGAAGTGAAAGTGAGAAGCGGAAGCGGGAGTGGGAGCAGGAGCAAAAAGCAAATTTTCCAAAAGCTTCCGGTTTGGAAGCGTTTCATAAGCGCCTTTTTATATAAATATATCTTTTTAATATATTTTGATGCATATATGTTAGCAACTGCATGTAGAATGTTGAATTAGTTATGGAAAGCATAAAAACATCAAATAAACCATAATACCATATAACATCAATCATCTAATAGTGAATTTTTCAACCATAGGTCCAGTATCCATGATTCCATAACATCAAATTTTTCAATATATAACATTTTGTCAATCACTAGTACATCTATTTATATGAGTGTGTGTAGGAAATGAACCTAAGCATCGGATATGCGACGGCGTTTTCCATGTTAAATAGTTGACCAATTAAAGGCGTCGTTGCTTAAGCGACGCTTACTAACGAGCCGTCGCTTAACCGACAGTTATGAGAATAGTCGTCACTTCACCGACGCTTGTGGCCACATTTACAAAAAAAAAATGTATCCTTGTGATTTTTGGTAAGTTTAAAAAGAGAAATCCACACGCCGTCGGATTTTGGATCGAAATGTAGTAGTGTCTCTAGCAGACAAAGCATTGATTGGTCAATTCACTGGGCTTTGGCCCTCGCCAAAAACCACTGATAGCTGGGTTCAAAGAAATTGGAGGCCACTGATCTCCAAAAATGTTGCGTCCTACGCCGTCGGAAGGGGCTACTTCCTGTTCGACTTCGAATCCAAAGAAGATAAAGAACTAATTTTCAAGAACAGACCCTACTTCATGGGGCCACAAGGTCTCTACCTGAACAGATGGACCCTGGACTTCGATCCTGAAGCTAACACCCCCAAAGCTGTGCCAGTATGGGTCTGACTTCCAAATCTCCCCATGCATTGCTGGAACCCTAAATCTCTCCACGCTATCGAGGATGCCTTGGGGAACTATATTGATATGGCCAACCCAAAGGACCAATACGCCTGTGCCTGAATCTGTGTTGAGGTCGACCTTGAAGCTGGTTTGCCAGAAGCCATCAAACTAACTGTGGGAAACTGGGCTCATTTCCAGAAACTTGACTACGAACAACTTCCCTTCAAATGCAGAGGATGCCACGAATACGGACATTTCATGCGCAACTGCCCTAAAAAATTCGAGATCCAGCACGAAAAGACAGAAGGTTGGCATAAAGTGAATAGATCCAAATCTAAAAATCAAGCCGGAGTGGATCAATCCCATTCAGATTCAATCCAACCTGGGCTAAGCAAACTAAGTTTTTAAACTTAGTGGCAGAATCTTGGTCTCGTTCGGTCACAGGGTCGCCATTTTATGTCTGGGAGGAGAAATTGAGAAGGCTCAAGAAATCTCTAAAGAGCTGGGCTAAAGAGATACCAAATCCTAACAAAAACCAAGCTGCTCTAGCGCTGGAACTACATCAGGCTGGCATGGAAGAAAGCAGAGTGAATTACGAGGACATCCAAAAGGAGAACAAGGTTCAATTAGACCTCCACGTTGCCTGCAGACTTGAATCTCAATGGTGGAGACAAAAGTCTAGATGCAAATGGCTCATTGAAGGTGATAAAAACACCGGGTTTTTCCACAAACAAGCAGAGGCCAGGAAAAACCAAAACAGCGTGAATGAGATCCAAATTCAAGACAAAGTAATCAACAATTTTGAAGAAATAAAAGCTGAAGCGTCCAGGCATTTTAATGAACTGTACAAAGACCAGCCAGTTCCAATCGACGCCGAGCTTATGAGTCTCATTCCCAAATCGGTCACAAATAAAGAAAACAAAAATCTGAATGAGATAATCACATTGGAAGAAGTTAAGATGGCAATCGATAGTATGGAGGAAGATAGAGCCCCAAGCCCAGATGGGTTCAACGTTAACTTTATAAAAATTTGCTGGGAGATCATAAAAAAAGATTTATTAAAAATGGTCTGTAAATCTCAGAGATGCGGCAAGATCGGGGGCAGCATGAATTCGGCATTCTTGGCTCTCATCCCCAAAGAGAAGGAAGCAAAAACCTTTGACAGGTTCTGGCCAATATCCCTGTGTAACATTGGATACAAAATTATTACAAAAATTATGGCCACTAGGTTAAAACATATCCGGCCTTTCATAATCCTGGAGAATCAAGGCGGATTCATGAAAGGAAGGAAGATATGGGAAAATATCATTCTAGTACAAGAGGCAATTCACTCAAGTCACAAGAACGGAGATAAAGGAATGGTGGTAAAGCTAGATTTAGCTAATGCTTTTGACAGAGTCAGCCACCCGTTCCTCTTCCAAGTAATGCTAAAGTTCGGTTTCGCCCTTGAATTTGTAGCTTGGGTCAAGGCCTGTATCAGCAAGCCATGGATAGCTCCGCTCATCAATGGAAGAGCTGCCCCTTTCTTCCAAGCTTCGAGAGGTCTGAGGCAAGGATGCCCACTCTCTCCTATGCTCTATGCCATCCAGGCAGCGGTATTAAGTTTTCAGCTGGAACATTCCAGGTGAGATCAAGATCTAATGGGAATAAGGATGGCTAGAGGGACTAAGGATATCAACCATGCACAATTCGCGGACGACACACTATTGCTAGGAGGAGCTAGTCCGATTATAGCCTACCGATTCAAGCTGGAACTGAATCGTTATTGGCAAGCCTCCGGAAGTAAATTAAACCTTAGCAAGAGCCAGATATTTGGATGGAATTTAAATCCTAGGGAAATGGTAAGTATCTCCCGGGCTCTAAATATGGTCGGAGTAGTTAGCTGGGATTCCTTCACTTACCTAGGGGTCCCTATCTTCAAGCTCAAAACTACAAGCTCAGCATGGAGTCCTATAGTGGATAAAATAAAATAAAAAATCACTGGATGGGGAACCGCCTGGTTAAATCTAGCAGGAAGGGTAGTACTAATAAAAGCTGTCATGAACAGCCTCCTACTCTACCAAAGCTCCCTCCTTCTTGCACCTTTAAAAGTCATAAATCAGATTGAAAGCTTGGTAAGATCATTCCTTTGGAAAGGTGGGAATACTGATGGAGGCAAAAAGTTTTCCCTTGTAAGCTAGAGAACTATCAAATTACCCAAACAGCAGGGAGGGCTAGAAATCAGAGATCTTAGAATCCAAAATCAAGCCATGGGGGCCAAATTGTTGTGGAATGTAATAGCTCCAAAACCGTCGTGGTGCAGCCGTGTGATCCAAAACAAATATTTCCCCGGGCCAAGACTCCATTGTCTGGAAGGGGACAACGTGAAAAAGAAAGGAACAATGATATACAAGCTCTGCAAAAAATCGTTGCCTTAGTTCATAGAGAACCTGTTCCGGATACCCGGCAATGGGAAAATGATCAGCATTTGGAAGGACGTGATCCAGGGAAAGCCTCCGCCCAATCTCCCTCGCCTAAACAATTGGATGAGTGCGCTGGGATATAAAACGTTGTGGGATATCTCAGAATGGGAAATGGAATGCCCCAACCGGTGGACAGGATGGGCATTACCAAACTGCCCGGAAGAATTAATGCCAGAAAAATATCTGTTACTCAATCACTTAGCTAGATTAGCTCCTGTAGCGAAGACAAAGAAGGATAGGCGCGGCTGGGGAAGAGCTAGTGGCAGCTATACAGCGGCAGAGGGCTACCAAATCTTGGAAATAAATTATAACGTGCCCATAAACCCAGCAATCTGGAATTACCTGTGGAAATGTAAAACTCTGCCAAAAATTGAGATGTTTAACTGGACGTTGATGCATGGGAAAGTATTAACAGGTGAGAACTTGGAGAAGAAAGAGATAATGGGGCCATTCAGATGCCCTCTCTGCACTGAGGCAACAGAAAATATCATGCATCTATTCCTAAGGTGTCTTTACACCAGCGCTGTATGGGAGGAAGTAATGGAGTGTGGGGGGAATGGGACCCAATGGCCAAAAAACATCCAGGATTGCTTTCTTAATTGGAAGAAAATGTATAAAGGAGAGCTGGAGCACAAAAAAGGCGTTATAGCATGCTGGTTAAAACTACCAAAATTGGTATGCTGGTGCATTTGGATAGAAAGAAACCAAAGAGTGTTCAAGAATAAAAGCCATCCAGCATGGAAGGTCGTAGCCAAGATTAATGCATTACTAGGTGAGGTAGTAAGTATAGCAAAAATCCCAAATAATAAAGAAGATCTGACAGTCGGAGAAAAGAAGTGGATGCAAAAAATCAATGTTCTGGCTGGAAATAGCATTAATGTCAAAAAATTGGAAGACTGGGAGATCCAGATGGACAAATCTCAGTTTGAGAATTGGCTTCCTGAAAGGAAGATTTTTAAATTATTTTTTGATGGGGCTTCTAAGGGAAATCTGGGGAAAGCGGGAGGCGGAGGAGTTGTCATAAACCTGGAAGGGAAAGTTGAGACTGAATACTACTGGAATATTGGATTCGAATCCAATATTATCATATTCTTAGGGAGCTCAATGTGCTGGAAGACCTGGCAGCCAATAAATCTATGGCTGTAGGTCTCAATGAGCTTATTGTTAACTTGAATGTAAGCAAGGATATCCCTCCCTAGAATGGCTAATCGCCTGAAGGGAGGAGAGAATTCCGGCTGACGGGAGTATCAGGTTCCTTATAAGCAGTTTCTCTGCTAAGACCACATTAATCCCATAATCGTTTTTGTTAAAAAAAAAAGGAAGATAGAGGCACAAATGGAGGAGACCATCCAAAGGCATTGACCTAGTAAAACAATACAACATTGAAGTCTAGAACAAATTTTTGAGATAGGTGGAGAATGAAAACATTAGTTACAATAAATTTTATGTACAAAACTTCAAATATTAAAAATACATAATATCCATTAACTTTGGAAAATACTATAAAATCTATGCATGATTTCTTAATAAAAGTAGAAGAAAATGTGATGAGACACTATAGGGAAAATAACTATAATCTAGAATGATGAACATCTCAATTTGTAATTGCATTTTTTTTCATTAATGAAAATTTTGACACTCCCATAGGTGTCATGTACATATAGTCATGCGTTTTGAACTTGGGTGGGGACAATGATAGCCTACTACCCCAACTACCAAGCCTACAAGAGGAACCCCTGTAATTGCATTTTATATGTACAAGCATCTTTCTAAATAGACTCAAATCCTTCTTAACAACAAAATATAGATATTGCAAGGTTGAAATGTTTTTTCAAAGTTAAAGCCATACATTTATCCTCTTCATAGTGGAATTTTATTTATGGAAAGTAAACGACAATGTTAAAGTGACATGAACAAGCCACAAAGCAACACATCATTTTCTAATGAACATTTTCTAAAGAGCACTGAATGAAAGAAATGAGCTCAATATAACATGATCTTCCCAATAGTTGATATATCTTGCATGTGTTATCGCTTATGACCATGAAGGGTCAAACACTCATAATAAGGAAGGGATTGCATAAGCCATGTGTCTCCAATTCCATATATAGTAATAACTACGTCAAACCAAACTATTGGATTATGTTTTGCAATGATCAAAGAGGGAATATGAGAGAGCATACTAATGTGGTTTATGTTGCACAGTGTAAGGGTGGTTCAATAAAAGTTTCTCTTACGTAATATGTTAACTCATTTGCAATCTCTCAGTTTGACTTAAAAATTTTGTTTCAAAGAAAGGGTGTTCTATTAAAAGTCTAAACTTTCATGGTTGTTTCCAAGAAGTTGTTTGCATTTAAATATGTTTACCTTCGGCACAGTAGATTGTGTCGATAGATTGGTCGACAATAAATACAACGATGAAGGGCCTAGCAAATCACATCCCAAGTGTAGATTGGGATATGTGTTGAAATGATCAAATTATCTATAATGAGCTTAATAACTCTGAATATTTGGACTGAACCTCCCACTAGGGGAGGCCACACCTTCTAGTTGTAACCCAATGATTTGAAGTTTGGTAGCGTAAGACATATATGGGCAAGTCTTTCAATGGAAGAAGGTATAGGTCTTTATGCAATTTGCAAGGTATGGATGGAGGCATAAAGACCTTACCTACCACTTTTGTGATCATGGTACATGGCGCTAGGCTAGAGACTCAGACAATTAGGAGACTCGAAGAGTCCACCAAATAAGGAACATAAACTGTGAGTCACACTTAAAACAAACATACATATTTTGTATTTTCATGAATTTGATAAAATGTGCCTCCAATGTAATAACACTTAAATGAAAAGCATAAATCTAAAAT
>LPNX010046749.1:147436-167797 GCA_001517045.1 Pseudotsuga menziesii | reverse complement strand
AAGTGGGTGTAAAAGTAAGCGCAAAAATGGGTATGAATTGGGATGCAAAAAAAGTGGATGCAAACGTGGATGCAATAGTAGATGCAAAAAAAGACGTAACATGGATGCAAAATGGGATGAAAAAAGGGATGAAAACATGGGTGCAAAAGTGGACGAAAAAATGGATGCAAAAGTGGATGCAAAAATGGCTGAAACAAAAAGAGATGCAAAACTAGACTCAAAATAGGATGTAAACTTTGATGCAAAACTTGGCGCACGAAGGGATGCAAAAAAAGAAGTAGAAGTGGATGCAAAAGTGGATGAAAACAAGGGCGTAAAAGTTGAGGCAAACATGGGAATAAAAGGGGGCGCAACAAGAGTAGATGTACAAACTAGGTGCAAAATTAGGTGCAAAACTAGGCTCAAAACCTGATGCAAAACCTGACGTATAACTAGGTGCAAAACCCGGTGCAAATTACGCCGCAATTTGTGCCAGATTTAGAAAAAGGATGCAAAAAACGCCTAAAATAGCACCAACCCGTGAAATTGCGCCATTTTGTCCAAAAAATGAAGAAAAATACACTAAAAGATAGTCTAGACGCAAAAAAGGATGCAAAAAGAGATGCTAAATCCAGTTTTTGTTGTAGTGACATCATCGAGTATGAACTTCCGTTATATGGTCGTGATGAACTTCTAGTTATTGCATTTGAAATGTGGACCACATACCTTGAGAGAGAGGTTTTAGGAGTTGTTTCTTCTTTTGTTTATCCCTGTGTTGAACCTTGGTCCCTCCCTCCTTTGTTATCCTTATGGTTAGTGTTACAGAGACAAATTCCTATGGCTTGGGGTACCACAACAGACAGCTTGACTCCAGAAATCAATCCTTTCCAATATGCAATAGAAATCAAATGTCTAACACTAAAGGATCAGACCACGTACCTTATTCCGGATGGTTGAAGTAGATCCCCATTGAGCTTTCCAATCTTCAGCTTGAATTGATATAGTACTTCCTCAACAACAAGTAAACAATACAAGCATACTATATATCATGGTGTTAGATCTATTCTAGCATATATAATCAATAATGTAAAAGCATTTGACATAATCCAATGGATACAATATTCATTCAAATACACATTATTGGACAGGAAAAGATATTTTTATTAAATCAGAGATTACAAGATAGATACAACCTCTGACGGTACGTCTGCGAATCGGAGAAACTGAATCCCCCACTTGGGCCTCCACCACTTCAATCCTCCGTCTCTCGATAGCAAGCTTACACGCAAAAAGAAAGCTTGGGAAGAACACAAAAGTGCTCCATGGGACAAAGGGATGCAGACTCAAGCATAAGTTCTGGCAACAATGGACTATAGTTTCTTTACTCTCAATTCTCTCTTCTTTCCTTCATTGTACCAAGGGGTTCCTTATATAGCTTTCAAAGAGATAATGAAAGGTCAAATCCGAGCGATCTCAAGGCATATGGAAGGACAGGAGTCAAATGAGTCGGATCCATGTCATGGAAAACTCCAAAAGGATTTGGATTATGCACACATCCTGATGTATGCAGTTTTAGTGGTCAAACCCGCGTATATACGCGCTTATAGGTTTAAAAGTCGCATGTATCATTTTTCATGTGTTTTTAGGGATGATCAAGGAAACATCAAAGGACAAAAAATGGTCCATGGGGTCCAAGGAGTCTGCAGTGGGACAGGGGAAGGCCATACAAAGTGTGATTCACCTAGAGTGGTGAAATATGCTATAACATATGCCCCCCAATGTGTGAGGTCAGAGGGGTCATACAATGGCCGAAATACATTATAAGTCCATCCCAGAAGTGGAGTGATGAAGGATCCCAAATGGAAGACCGGCCACCCAATCAGCATAGTACAATAATACAACTATGCATATAACTGCAAGTACATATAGCAGTCCCAGATACATAAGAGTACAATGGCCATGAATAGGCATAATACATGATATCACATATATGGTCATCGCCACGTACAATATACATAGATCCGAATCTCCATGATGAAGATATACAAAGGACCATGATCTCCATAATGGCTGAAGATATATAGTAGATCTAGATCTCCATAGTGGCTGGAAATGTCTGACATATACTAGAATCAAGTCACGAGAGCTGAAATCTCATGAACACCGGCATGATCAAGGAGGTAGCATATAAGAGATGCCACCAATATGGAAAGTATTCTACACAAACCGCTACAAGTACATGTCCTACTATGCAAATAGAGGTGTTGAGGTCGAACATAGTAGTCCATCGTCTGATTACCGGTCATTGATGTATACCGTTAACAGACGCGAGATCACCCACCAATAATGAAAATGGGAATCAAGGTACTAGAGTGCAAACTAACAAGTGTGAACAAATGTGTTGAGGTCAAACACTTGAAAGGATCCATTGATAAGGGGACATTGATGTATTCCCAAAGACTGTCGATGGCGAGAGAACCTACCACTGATGACTGCAAGTCTCAAGGCACTCAAAATGACTCTAGATTCCAATCCCAGAATAAATGATCTGAAGTCGATGGGATGAAATCCGCTAGAAGGAGGGCATTAAGGCATCCCCCATTATCCAACATGAGGTACTCAGCAAGGCTGTATAATGTGGAAGGACTCGATCATAAGGTGCACGAACTAGTAACTGTACCGGGAATGGCCGCCATGCAAAGTCAAGATAATTGAGGAATGGTCGACACAGGCTTCAACTTCCTTCAAACAAGAGCATAACGGTGTATGGTGACTGAATGAAGGCAGCATAGACTCGATATACAAACTGGGACATCTCTATGACACATGAGGCATCAACAGAGGCTCCATAGGGACTGGAAGCTTAACCAGTCGATGGAGATAAACTCAGATAAATGAGTACAGCTCCTAAAGTCAAACTATAATCCAACCAATGGATGTGATATACAGTGCTCTGTTTGAAGGTGACACGACTTGACAGCTGCCAAAGATAACATCTTTCCTTGTCTGGCTTTTTGGTTTTTTGATTTTTTTGGACTTTTTCAGTTATTTGAAAAGCTTGAAAAAAGAATAAACTAGCTTTAAAGTTACAAACTAGGAGGAGACGAGTGTCATAAGGGAAAACAAACTAGTTCCAAGCAGTGGAACATACCTATGCTCAATGCAAGGATACATATGTAGGATATCGACACTCGGGGGAAAATCCCCTCCCGGTAAAAAGGGAAATCAAGCTGCGAAGGATATAAAAAAATGGCTCTGCATGGCTAGACATGAGACAAGCTCGGGCTATATGGCTGAAACACAATGTCAAGGGAGCCGCCATAAAGCTCAATAAGGCAGGAAAAGCTCATGATAATGCATTCACAACTTGACATAAGGGAGTCCTGAGGGAAATAGGCCAGCATAAGATCAAGAGGAGTATGAGGCTCTTGCGAAATGTCATGGCAGTACTATACAACGGACTCCCACACCCTAAAGGAGAAAACGTCGGCATGGGAACCAAATGAAAATTAGGTGCTAACTAGGGTACCCATGTAAGGTGAAGCTCTACCACTCATATCATGCCACTTCTAAAGCAGCAAGAAGGTTCTGTGACATAATAGAGTGGGTTCGTACCTAAAGTCATGGTGATATGGTCATAAGGTCATGCAAAATGCAAACGATGGTGAACCTAACCTATATGCCAGTTTAGACATGATACCCGAGATCGACACGAATGGGTCAATCCAATGGCTGAAACGGCACTGAAAAAGGTCTTCTACATCACAAATTATGTGAAAAACGGTCCAAAATGGTTAGAAAATGTCGAAACTATAGGAAAGGGGGTAAAAATTTTCAAATATTTAAAATTTTTTCTATAAATAGTAAAAAAATATAAACCATTTGAAACTTTTACCCATTTGAGCTCTGATTTTCAACTGCAAATTCCAGGAGATCTAGCCTGCGAAATTCACAACCGTTTCTTCGAGGTATTTACTCATGCTCTCTTCTTGCATTTTGATATAATTTTTGTAAGTTTTCATGGTTAAATGAAGTTTTTAAGCCATCCCAACATGTGCGCTGTGGCCCACGTGGATATCGAGGCTTTTTCCGTGTATAGGGCTGGCTATACGTGGAAAAGGGGATAAAACCTACGTACATACGCGGTTGTTTTCAAAACAGTCGCGTATGAGGCCGCGCATGTGATTTTACAAGAAAATAATGGGAAATTTTCAAATTTCTCTTGCAGGATGGTGCTAGAGTGGAGACAGCGTGAACATGGTGAAGTAGAGGAAGTAGTAAGGGCTGACTTAATGGCTCAGCAAGCTCTTCGTGCCTGCGGACTCTACAAGTTTTGGTGTCTTGGTGGTTTGAGGGCAAAACCAAGACTGCTACAGATGCTGGTAGACTATTGGGATCCAGACTCAGAGTCCTTCCATATTGATGGGATGTCCCTCACCATAGAGGTGGAGGACATATACTTTATCACAGGGCTTTCTAGACGAGGGGAGGTGGTGAACCTTCGTTCCCGAGGTGGGCCAGGAGGTGGCCTTACTATTGACGAGTACATAGTCATGTACTGCTACCCAGATACTAAGAAGGTGGGGAGTCAAGTCCCTACCAATGCTATATAGGTGCTGGGCCTAAAGGCCATATTACTGATGCTGGGCGGGATAGCAGGCTTAGCATCACTCCATCAGGCCTTGTGGCCACTGATGTTCTATGTGGTGGAGTGTATGAGACCCACCATCTATGACTGGAGTACCACACTACTGAGCAACACGAAACACCAGCTCAGTGAGTGTAAGGCAGGCAGGGTATGAAACTTTGGGTTTAGCAGCATTTTGAGCATGTTTTTCTTCGAGCGTGTTCTAGGATTGAGCCCTAGAGTGGACGTTCCTCTCCACGGGGTTCCAGATCCATCCCAACGGCGTTGGGTAGATGCTATGCGCAGACTGGGGGGTGTTAGGGTGGCCAACCCATATCCAGCTGACTTCTTTCCATGGTGGCGACGATAGATAGTTGCCATAGACGACTACCCCTATGCAGGGATAGACTTTTGAGGGGATCCGGACATGCCATTGCCACTAGGATCAGCATATGTTGATATAGGTACCGAATCTCGACACTCACTCTTTTTAAAATTTTTGAGTTATTTAATTTTTTTGTATTTTCTTGATTATGTGGAATCAAAAAGACATGTTTTTGTGCGACAGCACATAGTGACATCTACCATTTATGTGCAGATGTGGGACCACGATGACCAGAGGGCTTCCCTCGTCATAGACGGAGGGGAAGAGGTGATGACATCACCGGTGTGGATGTGGAGCGAACGCTCCAGAGCATTCATACCAACTTTGTGAGACTAACTCATAGAGTTCCCATGGCGCAAGTTGAGGACTTGCCTGAGGCCATGTAGCGACAGGTGGTGGGTGTACCACGTGCATGGGTGCATTTATTTCGACGGCTAGCTAGAGCCGTGGTGATGTTCCATGATCACAACCCTCCTCCTCCTCCATAGGATTAGACACCTGGGAGTGTATATGTTTTGTACGACCGTGTATTATATGATGGTGGCTTTAAAAGCCCCACTTTTGTATATGACACTATGTATTACCACATTTTTTATGTATATAAAAAGTTTTATGGTGATCGATTTATTTATTTACATGTGTAAAAAATGTTTTTGATTAATTTATTATTAATGAAACAAATGCCAATCTAACATGTAGTTAGCATATGAGTCAACAACTTGATTATTATTTCTTGGAATGTGTATATATGTTATATTGTCAAATTGTCGTTCTAACAATATCACACGTAAGAACCTTCTCAATAACGTCGGATCTCTAACATGGTACAAACCATTGAGCTGTGACACTACTAACTATGAATCAAGACGTACCTCAAGAGATAGAACTCCATGCGAAATGGCATCCCATAGAAGCTCAATAACGGCGCTATATTCAGCAACATTGTTGGAAGATGGCCGTAGACATACACCTTCTGAAGACAATACCTGACCCGTAGGAGCATAAATCACCCAAGCAGCAGAGGCTGAGTGTTGAGTGTGACAGCTTGCACCATCTGCAAGTCCTATGTAGGTGGAAGATTCCCTTGACATCTGCCAAAAGAAACGGAAACTAATCACAAACCCGATCACAATAAGAAAAAGACCTAACTATGCAAAGCTGTACAATAATATACAACAAACAGCCTTGGCTAAAGATCATGCATAGTATTTTTTGAGATAGAGCCCATTTCTAGGCTCTGCCAAAGCTGTGCCTTCGTAATCGACTAACTCATATGCACCCTTCTCTAATACACGCTTGACCATGTAAGGACCATGCCACATAGGATTAAATTTCCCTGCCCCCAAGGGTTCTTTCGATTGATCCCACAAAAGGACCAAGTCTCCTTCACTAAACACTCTTGGACGGACGGAATTATCCTACTGGACCTTAACGCGATGTTTATTAACCTCTAGAGCCACCAAGGCATCTCGACGCTGCTCATCAAGTTGCTCAAGGTGAACCAAACGCTCCTCCAAAGGTGAAGTGTCTGGTAAGAGTACCACAGCTAGCTTCAACGAAGGAATCTCGCATTCAACCGGCAATATCGACTCCACTCCATGTACAAGCTGATATGGAGAAAAACCAGTGGCAGTCTTAACCGTGGTTCGATATGCCCATAAAGCAGGATATAACATAATGTGCCAATTCGTCTTGCTTTGTGCGATGGCTAGTTGGAGAATGGATTTGAGTGATTTATTCACTGCCTCTACCTGTCCATTTGCTTGGGGGTAATAAGAAGAGGAGTGCTCTTGCTTATACCCTAACTTGGATGCCAACTCTTCCATCATACGGTTCTAAAATTGTGAGCCATGGTCAGTGACAAGCTCTTTCGAAATCCTGAACCGAGTAATGATTTGGTTGAATACGAAGTGAGCGGCTGTCTCACCGTCGGATTTTACTGTAGGCATAGCCTCAACCCATTTCGTGAAATAATCAATAGCCACTATAATGTGATGGTGCCCCTCAACCGAGGCTAGGTTGCAATCCATAAAATCGAGCCCCCACTTAGTGAAGGGACCGACGGAGATAATGGGATGTAACGGGGCAGGCTTTGAGCACGTATTACGTGCGAACACCTGGCAAGGGTGGCACCTCTTGACCGCATCAACACAATCCTTAAAGATCGACGGCTAGAAATAACCCACTTTCAAAATCTTTTGAGCTGTAGAAAGCCCAGATAAATGACCACCACATGCCCCTCCGTGGAAATCATTCAGCACAACCTCAGCCTCGTCATGAGTTAAACAATGTCATAAAATGGAATCTACCCCACGGAGGTACAAAGTATTCTCCACTATAAGGTAGTTCTTAGAGACGTGACGTAATCGTCGTCGTTCATCTCGTGAGAGGTGAGTAGGGGTCCTCTGTGTTTGTAGATATAATATGATATCCCCATACCATGGGTCTGACATTGAGATTAAGAATATGTGTTCTTCGACAAACGTATCTTCACAAACCAACTCCTCGACCTCGCTCAGGAAATCCGATATAAGCTCTGCAAAAATTAAAGACTTCTTCAACTTTGCCGAAACAAATTCGAGATCGAATTCTTGCAGAATGACAATCCATTTATTATACTTTCCCCCAATCATCCTTCGTGTGAGGAAGAACTGAAACGGATTGACATGGGCCACAACCAAGGTCTGGCGAAGGGGAATATAATGTCTCAAACACTGAACCGCATGTATGGTAGCTAAAGCAAGCTTCTCGACATGAGAATAATGAATCTCTATGTCAATAAGGTTTCGGCTCAGATAATATATGACATGCTCTTAGAGCTCCTCATCCTCTTGAACCAAAACTATACCAATCGTCTCTAAGGATGCGGCCACATATAATAGAAAATCACGGCTATAGTCCGAGGGACTAATCACCAGGGCCGATGCTAGGGCTCGCTTGAGTGCATCAAAGGACTCCTGGGCTCGCTCATCCCACTCAAAGGGAGTATCCTTCTTCAAGAGACGCATGAAGCCTCTAGTCAAATTGGCAAAGTTGACAACAAATCTTCGTAAGACGCTTGCCATGCCTTGCAAACACTGAAAATGATGAATATTCTTTGGGGGAGACAAATGAAGTATTGCCTCAACCTTCAAAGGGTCGACTCTTATGACCTCCTTTGAAACGATGAATCCTAATAAACGACCCGACTTCACGCAAAAGATGCACTTATGAGGATTTAATCTAACTGAATAGTGCCGGCATCTTTCGAATACCAATCTCAAGTTATAGGGATGACGCATTCTCATACGAGAATGAGCAGCGAGGTCATCCAAAAATACTTCAATAATAGACCTGAGATCGTGGAAAATCAAGGTCATCGCCCGCTGAAATATAGCTCTGGCGTTTTTAAGGCCAAAAGGCATTTTTTGATATGCAAACGTTCCCCAAGGACAAATAAATGTAGTCTTGTGTTGGTCTTCAGGTTTAATCTGAATCTGATTATACCCGGAAAAGCCGTCCATAAAGGAGAACACCTCACTACCCACACACTCATCCAAAAATCTGATCTATAAATGGTGTGGGGAAGTTATCCTTAGGACAGGCACGATTCAAATCATGGAAATCAGTGCATATTCGGATCGGTCCCTACTTCTTATCCACCGGAATGGGGTTTGAAACCCACTCCGTCAAGGGAATGGGATAGATGAAACCGGCTTTCAACAGCTTCTCTATCTCTGCCTTAATGGCGGGTGCTTTCCTAGGATTCACAGCGCGTAAACGTTGTCGAATAGGCTTAGCATTGGGGTAAGTCTTAATTTCATGCTCGACAATATGAGGGTCAATACCTGGCATCTCGTCGTAAGACCAAGAAAAAACATCACGGAATTCCTTGAATAGCTCGGTATATTCCAGAATCTCAGCATGGGAACATTCCGCCCCAATATAGACATTCTCAATGGTGCCAGGATTGCGAGAGATGTTGATAGGAATCATGGAAGATATGTTCGCCATGTCTCCATCAGCCATCGGACCAAGAGAGCTTAATGGAACCACAAGAGTACCAACTCTCTGACTAAGAATCTCCCTATAATCCTCATGCTCCAAACGGTCAAGCGATGGAAGGAAGTATGATCTATGATGAAGTTTTTCCCATGGTGGCTCAACTCCCGACATAGCCTCGATAATCGCTTCATCCAAAGGGAAAATTGTATCAAGGTAGTCGTGCGCATGAGAAGACTGTACTGCCCATGCCGACAACACATAGGGGTCTTCCTCCTCCGTCCGTGAAGAGGAAGAACAAGGCTCTGCAACATTATTGAGATTAGCTTGATAAGCTATCATAGCTGCAGGCAACGGCATGCTCGTCTCGACGGGCTCACTCGAAGTACTCGGTATAGGAAGAATCCAAGGGTCTTCCATATGAGCCATGCGAAAAGACACCAAGGTTGTAGAAGTCAAAGCCTCATCGGAACAATATCCTATCATGAGGATCGGTGCAGGACAACTAAAGCTTCCCATGAGGGATGGATACATGCCTACACCCACACTCCCAGTTGCCGGCTGAGAGTGCTCAACAATCGGGATTGAAGCTCCCGAAGATGCGGTAATAGAAGGATTCTTGAATGTCATTTGATCAATTGTTACAATCTTCTCGTTATGTGGAAAGCATACAATGCAGAACAAGGAAGAAGCAACGGCTTGCATACTATACATCTAGTTCCTACCCAGCAAGAGATTGTAGTCAAAGGGCGCATCAACCACCTCAACCTCTATCGCAACAGTCTTCCCCCCTAAACGGACTTTAAGGGAAGGAAGAATGCTGTGTGGCCTAAAATATCTCCCATCAAACGCAGTTAACATAGTCGCTGATTTAGACAACTCAGGAGAACTGAGACCCTTCCAACAGGACAAAGACATCACAGAAGCAGCAGCGCCCTCGTCAATCACAGTGTGCTTGATGGTCATACCAAGACATTCTACGTGCACCAAAAGGGACACATAGTAGGGAAAGCGAGGCTGATGTCCTGCGGTTTCAAATTTGATCACTGAGAAAGAGTCATCACCGTTCAAACCAAGAGCAGAAAGCAAATCCTTCCTTTGCGAAGGACAACTCTGAAGCACTTCCAATGCAGACATCGCACAAGAAGTGTGGCCCAAATCCTTGACAACTGAATAATTCTGGGCAGATCAGGCATTTGGATTATGCCCTGAATGCTTAAGGACTCCCTTAGGAATGCGAGGTGCAGCCTCAGGTTTATCTGCAGGTTTGTCAATGCACAAAGGGGTTCCTGGTGGATCAGGTTCTTTGCCTGGGCTGGGTTGTAACGCACTATAATCTTTCGCACGAGTCACAACTTTAGCAGCACAGACCATGTTAATGCACCCATGACCACTACCCTCTGGTGGATCATCATCACTAGACTGGTCATGGGACTTCAAGTTCATATTCTAGTTATGCGGTAAAGGGTTAGTTAGCACAACTAGGCCTTGTGCTAAGAATCTCGAAGCTTCTTCAATCCAAGGGCACAATTAAGTGAGGTGATCATCCTTACATAACTTGCAAGGGAATTTAACTTTACGTTTCGCTTGCTTGTCCCCCCCAGCATTTTTACCGTTCTTGTCATTATTGCTAGCATTCTCATTCTTATTCCCACCCTTTCGATTACTATTCTTACCCTTTCTTCTATTCCGTCCGGGCTGCTGGTTACCCTTCTGGTCTGACGATTGCACAAAAAGTACATTCGCCGTTTGGGCGGGTTGAGACGAATCCATAGCTTGTCCCGAAGCAGATTGGTTGAGTGACAATTGATTAACTTGTTTTGCAACCGAATCCGCAGGTTTCGCACTTGCACACCCCACAATGCCATCATCATGTGGTCCAGGTTTGACTTTGGGATCGAAACTAGAACAAGGAGCATTGGGAATAATCTCATACAACAAATCGGACTGAGCATAGATCAAGTCCAGTTCCTGCGCCCTAAAAATCGCTTGTTCCTTGTTCTGCACTCCGGATGTAGAAACATCCTTCACTATATATGGCAATAATGATTTGAGGAACCACTCGAGAAGGAACTCCGGCGGTATAAAAGCTTTAATTAATCTCTTTCGTCTATGCCACTCTTGAATATGATCAAAAATATGGGTGGCTTTATCTTGCCGAAATGTCGACAAGAGTTCAGTACCAACGTCATAGCGCGCTGGTAGCTGGAAGTGATTAAGAAAATTCATTGCAAGGTCGTCGAACAAAGCGAAAGCACCCTTAGGTAACTCTATTTACCATTTCGCAGCAGGCCCTATGAGGGTGCGTTGAAATGGTCTCAAATGGACTGAGTCCTGATGTAATGAATTCGAAGAGCACCAAAGGTGAAACATAGTAACGTGTTCGCTCGGATCCTCTCCCGGTTTGCCTTCGAACTTAGGTATGTCCAAAGGAAGCTTGGTACAGATAGCCGACCAAGCCGGGTCATGAGCCATGGGATTGTTCGTAAGTCTCGATAAGTCAGGAAGATTAAGCGTTGCGAGGAAAGGAAGCCTAGGATGATGAGGTCTATGGACCGCTCCCTGGTTCATATAGGGTTGATTACCACCATGGCCTTGGCCATAGTGTCCTCCTCCTGTATGACCCGTATAGGGTGGCGTGGAAGTACCATAATATGGTGGACCTTGACTAGTAGGAGCTACGAAGCCGTAATTAGGAGAGTTAGCAGGTTGTTGATACCCGTCTCCATAAGGTGAAGAAACCTGTCCATATTGCGTCCCATAATAAGGTCCATAGGTCATCGCATGCAATGCCCCATGAGACACTCCGTAGGTAGGAAGATAAGCTTCGGAAGTAGGGATATACATACCAGAAGTAGGGATATACGCCCCAGAAGTAGCAAGATGACCTCTAGAAGTGTGAACATAGCTTCCCGAAGCAGCAGGCGGTATGTGAACTTGAGACACAATCGGCCTAGTAACCGCAGTATGGACCTAACTCGTAGCTATATACCAGCTCGAAGGACCACGTGAATAAGGTGGAGGATGTACATTTGAAGAACTAGGAACCGAGGACAAAGGAATATGAGTAATAATATATGTACTACTGCCTATTGTCACTCGTCTTGGATCTGGTATCCTAATCGGGTCGCTAACCCTAGACCTAGGAGGGAGATATGATGTAGCTTCCACCACTGGGACGGAAGGTGCAATGTGACTAGTACTCTCAAACCTCTCTGCATGGTAAGGAATGAGAGTGCCCCCAGGCATAGTGCTAGGCTCAAAGTCGGATTCGACATGAAATCTCAAATCATGTGCAGGGAAGCCAGACGTAGCATAACTACCATAGCTAGTGCTAACAAGTTCAAAATGAGTCTCGGCGTCTTCCGGCATTCCATACCGGTAATGCGTCAACGGGGAATCAACCCTAGAGTGAGTAGGTCTATCGTGCAAGGTTCCTATCTCAGAAATTACAGGATCGAACTCAGCTAGGTCAGGTGAAGGATCGTAAGTAGGAGTAAATTCCCCATCGTCTACATGAATGGGATGAGTTGGTTCAGGAATATCCTCTGAATGGTCTCCCATGGTGCGTGAATCAGTGTGTGACATAGTCCGCCTGGACTGTCTAGGTCTCTCTCCTAAAGGAGGAGGAGAAGTAGAAGGCAAAAGTCCTGCTAAACGACGAGAACGGCGAGGAATTGCACTCGAATCCACAATGACTCAAAAATAGCAAAGACTCTCTATTTACGTAAACCCTAGGCCAACTATCGTGCACAGAGCAATCACTAATAAAATCTAAAGCCAAATGAAAGCAAACAAGGGCTAGATAAGTGAGCTCCCGAATGAAGCAGGTATGTCTTGCCTAGGAGAGGCTTGAGACTCCCATACACAACAAGCGGAGGTATGTAACCAATTATTCTGGCCCTCAGCTTCAACGCGTAAAGCGACTGTGCTGTCCGACCCCAACCTGGCCAGGACACCTACAGAATAACCTCTACAAGTACCCCCTCGATATCCTAGGTAAGGTCACTAAGGTCACCTCAATATAATCAATGTTCAGGTGGACAGTCGCAGGCAGGATTGACCGTATGGGCAAGGTAGCAAAGCCTTAAACTCTCGAAAGAGCCCCCAGATACGAATACAATCCTGGAAATATCTCCGGTGCTAATCAATTATGACTAGGGGTCATCCCAATCAATAACCGCTCACATTGCCTTGTGCTTAAATCCCGTTTGAGAGGAGGATCCTGAGAAACACTGGTTATACCAAGGATTTCACACACTCACCTGGACAAACACCTAGATGTTGTTGTTTAGTGATCTTGGAGAATTGACTTACAATGAACTATTCCAAGATCCTAAAACCTAAGCTTGTTGGTGCACCCTAGAAAAGAAAAGAGTGTAATTCATTTTACTTTAGCGTTGATTTTAGTTGGCTTTATTACTCAAAAAAGGGATATGACCGTGCAACTAGTGGTGTTATGACGCAACATGAAGTAAAATGCACACCTAACAATCAATGCAAATGCATTGTGTCCATGAAAACAGGGTATGCTACTACGTGAAATGCACAATTCTTCTTCAAATGTTGAATGCAAATATTTCCTATATGAAGTCCTAACTAGTACTCCAAAGCAAATCTAGATCTAATGCAAGTACAATGCAAAGTGCAAAATGCAATGCATGATGATAAGCAAATGTTTTTGGATTTTTTGAAAATAAAAGAGATGCAAAAAGCAAAAGAATGATTCTACAACCCCTAAACTCTGCAAGCACACCCAAACAACATTCAAGCAAAGCACTAAGGTAAAAGAACTCTAATGCACTAATCTCAAACAAAAAATCGAAAATTCCATGACAAGAACTTTCCTAAAAAAAATTTAGGCTAAAAAAAACGTTTCTGGTCAGAAATAGAGGTCTAAACAGACTTAGGAAGTGCCAAAGGAGACTCAACAAATATCAGAATTCACCCAGCAACCATCTATCTTCCACAAAAAGGCAAAACCAAGGGTATACGCGACTGTTCGCAGTAAACTCGCGTGTATATGCGGAAATCACAAAGGAAACCGCGTGTATACGTAGAAATTACAGAGGAAACCGCGTGTATACGTAGAAATTACAGAGGAAACTGCATGTATACGCGACTGTAAATCAAAAACCCGCATACAGGAAGAAAAGTTGCATAAAATTCAAGGAAAACAAACAGGCTGAGACAGACTTCACACCAATCAGACTCTACCAGGCATACATGCCGCCAGACCCGACACAGAAACAAGAGAGAAAGAGCAATTCAAATACATTGAATGCCGAGAAAACAACCCCCAAAGGACAACTACTAGGAACTCCCCAGCGGAGTCGCCAATTCTGTTATGGAGAGAAATTCCTATGGCTTGGGGTACCACAACAGACAGCTTGACTCCAGAAATCAATCCTTTCCAATATGCAATAGAAATCAAATGTTTAACTCTAAAGGATCAAACCTTGTACCTTATTCCAGACGGTTGAAGTAGATTCCCATTGATCTTTCCAATCTTCAGCTTGAATTGATATAGTACTTCCTCAACAACAAGTAAACAATACAAGCATACTATATATCATGGTGTTAGATCTATTCTAGCATATATAATCAATAATGTAAAAGCATTTGACATAATCCAATGGATACAATATTCATTCAAATACACATTATTGGACAGGAAAATATATTTCTATTAATATAAATCAGAGATTACAAGATAGATACAACCTCTGACGGCACGTCTGCGAACCAGAGAAATTGAATCCCCCACTTGGGCCTCCACCACTTCAATCCTCCATCTCTCGATAGCAAGTTCACAAGAAAAAGGCAAGCTTGGGAAGAACACAAAAGTGCCCCACGGGACAAAGGGATGCAGACTCAAGCATAAGTTCCGTCAACAATGGACTATAGTTTCTTTGCTCTCAATTCTCTCTTCTTTCCTTCAATGTACCAAGGGGTTCCTTATATAGCTTTCAAAGGGACAATGAAAGGTCGAATCCGAGCGATCTCAAGGCATATGGAATGCCAGGAGTCAAATGAATCGGATCCATGTCATGGAAAACTCCAAAAGGATTTGGATTATGCACACATCCTGATGTACACGGTTTTAGTGGTCAAACCCATGTATATACGCGCTTATAGGTTTAAAAGTCGCGTGTATCATTTTTCATGTGTTTTTAGGGATGATCAAGGAAACATCAAAGGACAAAAAATGGTCCATGGGATCTAAGGAGTCTGCAGCAGGACAGGGGAAGGCCATACAAAGTGTGATTCACCTAGAGTGGTGAAATCCGCTATAACAGTTAGCCCTTTTGTTGATTTGTGGTTAGAAGGGTTGTTTTCCTTCACTTACATGTAAAGTAATTCATCTCTTACTTATTTGCATGGTACTTGCACAAAAATCTTGATTTACCTCTCCAACTCCTAGAAGAGGAAGGTATGATAAGTCAATGTTGCACCACTCACTTTTAATGATGCAACCAACCCTGCCAAAACCACCGCAGATGTCCCCTGAAATGCAAAAGATGCATCCTTGTTAAAAATTTGGATAATCACACCTTAATCCCACCATAGTCATAATTTAAAGAAACATGAATGGCATAATTGGATCTGAGTATTTGAATACTATTTCATTGATTGATCAGTTGAATATCAACATTGAATACAAGATGGGTTGTCCGATAGTTTTCCAGCAACTCAAAGGAATTGTGATTGGCGAAGTCTTCAAACAGTCATGAGAATGTCAACTGCCATTTAATCAATCAATTGTGCATATTTTACTATGGAAATTTACAAAAACCTATGCATAATTTCTAATCATTGAAGTGCATGGGAAAACGATTGAGTTCATGATTGTTGCCCATTTTGATGCAAGCTCGCAACTGAAAGTAGAGAAAGCAATGAACACAATATCACACAAGGACAAGAGAGAAAACAATTTGCTGTGTATACAATCTATACACTCTGTACTTAAAGAGTAGAATACAATTATTTTTATATAAATTCACCCATAAAGATAAACCTTGGATGAGAAGAAAAGCTAAAATAAAAAGAAGTATCTCATCCAAGAAGGCAAGATTTGGATGAGAAGAAAGCTCTGGAAGAAAAGCAGAAATCTATTTACAATATTCACTTTCCATTTGTAGAAATGTGTATGTATTTGACTTTCACTGACAAAGTCTCAATAACATATTTACTTTCCTAGGGAGTTGAAGTGATTACCAAACCATTTTGCAATGTATTAGCTCCTAGCAAAGACATCCCTAGAAACAATTTTGAATTAATGGTTACATATTCATGTGCTTGCTTGGTGACATGTATGTTGGATTTTTAGTTTCAACACAGTGAATGCATATCAGCTTTGCCTGAAGTACATTAAATTTAAATGTATCTAATATACTCCTAAAATCTCAGTTGTGGTGTTTGAGGTTTATTTCCATATAATTTTCACTAAAATACATAATTGATGCAAACAAAATAGACCTACTTGTGGGCCAAATATAAAATCAATGGAAACTAAACAGTGATAAGACTTCTTAAGATGCACAGTTCATGGTGCATATTCTAGGGGAAGCTTATGTGTTGCGTTGCAGCAAAATTGACATAAAGATACCAACTCGAGCAACAAATTAGAAAATTATAATAGAAAGGCACTCTCCTAACAACATCATTAAGCTCAAAATTAGGAAGTTCATTGTGATAGACAGCATTGCAAACTCTTCTAGTGGCTCATACTGAGAGTATTCCCCTTTCTTCAATGTGTCTCTTCATTCGTGAATCTTTTCTACAATTGACCCTTATTATCTTATTTTATTTCTTTTCAACCTACACTCGTTACTATTTTAAGAGATTCATTTTCTTCATTCCATAAATGCTGGCGTGGTTTAGAGAACGTGAGTGAATTTCAGATTAATCAGAATTCGAAATGGTTTCCATTGATTTCATGTCAGTTTAGGCATCATTTTGTGTTTTGATAAAACTGGGAATAGTACGGCTTCAGAGTCGATTCTCGACTCTTACGTGAATACTATGTGTAAGCCGGAATATCCGTTTTTAAGGGGTAGACCGACCGGTGGGCAGTATGGGATAACCAATGGCGCAGGATGGGTTATCAGCCGGACTAGGAACTCATTATATTGCCACTTTTATTGATTGTATTCTAGATCTTGAGAAGTTCATTTTTCATTTCTCTGCTGAGGATTCCATCTCTAAGCAGAGTACCTATGTACATAGTGTCGATTTTTTTCTTGAAAAGCATGGTAAGCCATCAATTTTTAACAAGAACTCTAACTTCCAAGTAGAATTGCAAAAAAATAAAAATAAAATAACATAAAAGGTGGAAAAGCTTCGGATCAAAAGGAAAAATGCAATCATCCATAAAAATGGATTTAAATCCATTATGAAAAAATGAAAGACCCCTGAAAGACAACATCAAATAACTCACCATTGAAGTAATGTACTCTTCAAAAGACTCCCTGTATCTGTTATAAAGTTGTTGCAAATAACACTACGATGGCTTTGCGTGCACATGTTGAAAATAGTACTGTGATAAAGTAAAGGATAACATACATATTTGACATGTTAAATTTGATAGCAATTGGAGAAACTCTAAAATAAAACACACAGGAATATTGAATTAACACTTCCAAGAGCCCTTGAAGCTAAAACTAGTAACAAGATTTATCGAGAAAAAAGAGGATACATGTAAAGAATTATGTACTCCTCGGAACTGAAGTGCTGCTCAGGAATTCCTTCCAGAATGTTCTTGATCTTCGTAATTCCCTTCTACAAAAATTCCCATCTCGTTTCCAGCTCTATAATCTTCGTCTTGCTCATCATCATTTTCTAAAACTCAAACCCTCGACCTTACCCAAAATGGGACACTCTCCCTGTAAGACAAACCTTCGATTAAATATTTCTCTGAAACAAGATAACCGACAGCCATGGCAGACTCCAACAATAGCAAATACTGACCGAAACCCTGGGTTAAGAAAAAGGCAATCTTGACCATGTAAAACGGTTAACGATCACATCAACAGCTTTTGTGCAGGATTTCAACAATTTCTAGCAAAGACAAAACCATGGCCTAACAGGTATCGGTGCAAAAATGGAAAAATCGGAAATTTTTTACCAAAAGCCATATAATTTTCTTCTTGATACAAAGGCACAGGGGTTGGAGTTTGAATCCTTAAAATATGTCGAAAATTAAAATAGATTCAGATTAATAAATAAGATTTTTACCTTATTTCGTGGAACCGAGAGAGTAAAAATAACAATTCAAGACCTACAAATGTCTTGGACTAGGGCCATGGTGCCTCGTCCATCTTCAGTCTGCAGCTGCGAGGGATCGATCTATGGGCGTATGCATTGAGAAAAGAGTAGTACTATTTATGGATATTGGGCAAGCATTGGCCTCTTTTTCTTTACGAGAATGAAAAGAGTGAAAACCCTCACAATAAATATTTAACAGGTCAACACTCTCTCGCACTACTAAATGACTCTAGGCCACTGGAGGCGAGGGGACTCGATCTCTCATCCTTTCCAGGAAACAAATCTCATTTGGGTAGTTTACTTATTTCGAGAATTTCTCAAAATAATTGTTTTAAATATTAAATATTGTTTACTTGATCTACTAACTTCTGTTCTTAGACTTGATTTGATACATGAACATAGCATTCAAAATTGAACCCTTTCCAGCCCTTCCAAAGGGTTATAGCCTTTCCTAGAAATGTAAAGTTAAAATTACCTTTAAAAAAAATTTAAAATTTGAATTTTATCCTTCCAATAAGGAAAAGTTTATATCAAAATTTCAAAAGAAGGGCAACATTTGAAATCACCCATCCATATAAATTTCTCAAGACTTCATAAGATGTTGAAATTCCTATGCTATAAAGTTCGACTAGTCATTCAAAATATTAGAAATATGATAAATTATAATCATTCACTCACTCATGTCATGCACTCAACGATTAGTTGTGCAAGATGACCAGTGATGACAGATAACTACGAGGCACTAGCCACCAAGATGTGACTCTGACTCCCGAGTCACTTGTGGATGTAATCTAAAGTGTGACAAAGTGTCGACGACTATGCTATAACAACAAAGAACAACTACTAGTCTACTACTAGGCTGGACACAAGCTCAAAACTTTGTGCCTACTACTTATGTGAACCTTGCTACCATTGTCCAATAGTTTTTTGTCGAAATAATGGCTTGTAGTTAGGATCACAAACTGTGCAAAGGTCTATTTATGCATTTCTATAGAGAGGTGTCATTGGGCACACGATATGGACAAACAATGAGTTAGAAAAAACATTTGGACCAAAGCACCTGCAAAATGGTTATTGATCAAATAAAATAAAAAACAATTTTTGGCTCAAGAATAGTCTTCAATTTGATGGGTGGCATGATCATGATGTAATCTCCCTTCGTCCTTCCAAACATTTGTGGTTTCTCACAACGTTTGTCCTCGACGCTCTCCAACAAAATACATATAAAAATTACTTATCTTTACATCCTCTTCTCTTTAAATCCTTGTCTCATAGTCATAACTATGGATTATTATGCATGCGCATCCTCACCTTATAATATCAATTCCATAAAAGATCAAATATGTCAAGACGCAAAGAGTAAGAGACAACTATAAGTCTTATATTAAATTTACTATATAAGTCTTGAATTGACACTTTCAACGGAGATTTGACACATTGGATTGTTGTGATATTCTTATCACTCCTTACCAATGTGATTGCAAGGCATTCTTTGAAGGTGAAGTCCATAATTTTAGGTCATTTTCCTCATTATCATGCCTTTCTGTAAGAGAATAAGGAAGGCAGTGGCCCGCATCAGCATGGAATATGGTTTCGACATAGAGGTATACACATTAATTGTTTTCATTAAATTACTTAAATTTCCTACCTGTGACTTCCTATTCACTGAATTATGGACTAGTAGAAAACATAACAAATTTTAGAGCCCCAAGCCCTTAATTACTCACACCTAGAACTTTCTCAAATCTAGCCATTAATAAACTTCTTTTGGTGTTTTGCTTCAATTTAAAGAAAGGTGGATTGTTGAGACTTATACATGCAGTGAATTTCAAGGCTTCAGTTGACTTAGGCTTGATTCCATTGCCCCCCCGTCCAATACATGCATGCTATCACGACAAGTGTTGAACAACAAAATTTGATGCCACAACCCCAGTTATGCTAGCATTGATAACTTGCTTGGTATGTAGGATTTTTTTTATGTTTTTTAAGTTGTGTATTATCTTTTCATAGGTTCCCAATCCCCATCATTCTTACATCTCTCAAGCTTGGATTGTTGCCCTCTCTTTGATTGAATCAATTTATTGGTTGGTTATATATATATATATATTTTTGTGTGTGTGTG
>LPNX010046749.1:127689-146054 GCA_001517045.1 Pseudotsuga menziesii | reverse complement strand
GGGCTTCTATCTAGCACATGAGTAAAAAATCAGGTTTTCATCGCCAAATTTGGCCAAAAAGTGTTACCCATCTTCATGGAATCACCCATATATATATATATAAACATACATACATATATATGTATATGTATATGTATATATATGTATATGTATATGTATATGTATATGTATATGTATATGTATATGTATATATGTATGTATGTATGTATATATGTATATACATATACATATATATACATGTATATACATATGTATACATATATATATGTATATACATATGTATATACATATGTATATACATATATATGCGTGTGTGTGTGTGTGTGTGTGTGTGTGTGTGTGTGTGTGTGTATCTATATATTTGGTTGTAGGTTTATTATAGCCTCGTTTTGCTTAGTTGATTCCTTTTGTACATATATAACACTAATTAATTCTCTTGTGGTTTTAGTTTTTCTTCAAGACTATATCTATTTACGACATCCTGCACTATGCATAAGATCATGGGGATGCCCCAATATGGTCATCTCATAGTCTAAGAATTTTTTCTGTATAATGAAGTGTGCTCCAATTCAAAAAAAATACAATACAATACAATAGTTGTTACGTTACTGAAATGTAAAATCAATGTTACATATATGACAAATTAATGTGTTCAAAATAAGTTTTATTGAAAATATATCATTTTTTCATGTAGTTATTAAGGAATGCTCAATTGTTTAAAATTGTAAAACATTGGAAGAGCAATATTTATTTTTTGCATTTTTTTGGTGAAAAGGTTTAGTTAATTTATACTTGCCAAATAAAGTAAAATTATTTATATTTCTCTTCATCTATGAAGGGCTACAAGAATAAATTCCCTTCCAATTGAAATTAAGACACACCCTTCAAATTTGATCACTGATCACAACCTCATTTGTATTTTGGTTGAACAATGACTATGAGTTTACTACTCAAATTCATTATTATTATATATAAATGAGAACTGTGAAACAACTTATTACATCCTTTTTGTTATATTACTTTAGTAAAGTAATTTATTTTTTTAATGATATAAGAACAAAATATTATTTTGTAATAAGACAAAATATTCCAATGTAATAATTTTTTTTAAAACTTATTTTTGCATGTTTTTAACTTCTTACACTAAAATAAAAACCAAGTTACAAAATTACTAATTAGTGTTTAAGACCCACATATCTACACCATGTGTGAATTTATTTTTACTAAGTTGAAGAATAAACAGAAAGTTACAAAATTAATCAAGGTTTAAGATGGACAAATATACACCATGTGTGAATTCATTTTTATCAAGTTGAAGATTTAGAGAATTATATCATATGCTTTCTTATAAATGTAAAATGGAACATGAGATTGTATGAGTGATTGATATGAAGAGATTGATGGGTTTGGTCAATATAGTAAACTTGTTGAAAATGCAAAGAACTATAGCATATGTTTGTGTATGAATGTAAAATGAAGCATGGGATTGTATGAGCAATTGATATGGAGAAATTGATGGGTTTGGTCAATATAATAAACTTATTTTTTTCCATGATTTATATATATATATGATTAATGGTATATTTTGTAATATTTATACTTGATATTGTTTGGGAATTTCAAAAAGTTTCTCTTATAGACCATAAATTACTGTTATAATAGAATACGTATTTATTGTTAGCTCGAGAGAACTCCATCTCAAAAACTATACCAGCCTTGAAGATACAAAACATGAACAAATTAAATGTGAATGTGCTTGTGAGGGGGATATAATACCTCATCTTCCTAAGACTCTATCCAGACGAACATATCTTCTTATGAATCAATTATAACCCCTTTTCCTAGTTCATCAACCATAGAGTTGTTCTCTATGAAAACATATGCGAAGGAAAGTTTTGTGAAGGGGGTCATAAGTTCAGTTATTTAAGAAATTGCAACCTTTGGGAAGACAATTTCATTTTAGAAGCCCCCATTTATCCATTACAAGACTTTTTAGAGTCTCAAAATTGCAATTTTTCATTGTTGGAGTGACAATAAAAAATGACTAACATAAATGACTAAGTCATATTCTTCTAGCTAGTCATTTTTTATGTCGTGACTAAATTAGTTGTTTATGTTAGTCATTTTTAACTCCGTCACTTATTATTTAGTCATATTTGTTAACTAGTGACAAAATTAGTCATTAATTTTAGTCATTTATAGTTGGGTCAATCAAAATTGCTCATATCTAGTAGTAAATCACTTGAAAAACTTGTGGTGACTAGAATTTTTAGTCACTTAGTAGCTAATTCATCATTTTTTACTAGTGGGTAATAACCATTTCCAACCCTAAAAACAAAGTGTATGCATTCTGGTTTGATGCTACATAAACAATTTAGCATTTCCTAAGCTCCAACATTCATTCATAGATAAGTTTCTACATTTTTTGAATTCCCTCAATTTTGTCACTTTGAGTGATTCACACAAGGCAACTTACATGACGACACACTTTCCATGACTCTTATGTGACTTTCTGATCTTGGCATCTGGAGTTGCATTGCTTTCACCATCTTCAGATTGGTGAACATCATCAGAATGAAAATCAACTTGCTGATAGTTTTTTGTTGAGCTTGAGCTCTCCACTCTCAGATGTAATAGTAACAGCAGCCTCTGTAAAATAAATTAGGTGTTTAATCACATCACATTGCTCAGTTTCATGGCGGGATTCCAGCTGTTGTAGCTCCTTTTGGAGTTTATCATTTTTTGTTTGAAGAGCCTCTTCAAAGGCCATGTCTGGGTACCTACGAGACAAAGACTCCCTCAACATCACAGATCCTGCCAAAGTGCAGTCAGATTTTAATAGTGCCTCCTGCTTTCACTTCTCCTCTTCATCAAGTGTATACTCTTGCTGGTCCTTTTCTATTGCCTGCAGCTTCTCCCACAAAGTCATGAAATTTGGTTAGAAACTAGAGAAATTCAATGCATGATGGTTCAGCTGAAAGAAACTAGAGAATGTGAAGTACAAATTTCACTATAGTGCAGGAAAAATGAAAAACACAAACCATGCTTGCCACTACAACTTTAGTGCAATGTTTCTTATATGTAATATATTGGTCTTGCTTGCATGGATGAAATAAGAATCAATAATTTAAAAAGGGATTCATCATTTAATTTTCAATACTTTCTGATAGGCAAACCATTATATTTCTGAGTAAATGCCAGTTGGGCCTTGTTTTAGTTCAGCGAGCCTTATCACAAAAAAGAACAATCATACAAACAATAGGCACATAAGCACGATAACAAGAACTTAGGTAGCTATATTGTCCTAGAAAGATCAACTGATTTCATTATACTAAGTGACTATATTTAGGCTAACAAGTACATCAAACCACTATCACTAAACCATGGTTGGACCAATATCATGCACTGAGTCATACACATAATACCAATTTTACTTATTTCTACTTCATTCTGTTTGTTTGAGGATTGGGAAGGACTGATGGTTTTATCCTACTCAAGATAGCCAAATACTTTTGGAAAAAGAATCACTCAGAAATTCTTGACCAAGATAAACTTATGTTTTAAGAAGGTCCCTCTGTGCATGCTTTCATTTAAGTTGCAATTGATGCATGACTATTTTGATCCCCTTCCAGGAAATGGCAATCCAGAAACACTAAAACATGTCATTTTGCAGAAACCCAAGAAAAAGATGCAGAAATAGCTCATAGTTGATTTGGCATCTTGATCCTAGTTCTTAGATTTCAACTCCAATAATGATACATCAAATCATTGAAAAATAAATGTTGACCCTGTTGGTTCAATCACTTCAAATCCATTTTGTTCTTTCATGAAGATTCTAATGGTAAAGCAAACTGCAAGCTCCAATATCAATATTCTAATGTATTAATGAGACCATATAACGCAACAGTGAATATTAATGAGAAAATATTAGTTAGGTGGTTAGATCAAGACGATTTGTCTTAGAGTTATATGTATGACCCAATGTACGATGAGATACATGAGAGAGTAGTATTTGTGTATACTGGGTGATGTATTGCTGCAGCATATTGTTAATTTGATGAATTACATTTATTATTCTCTCCATGTATTGTGTGTTTATGCGTTTATTTCATGTGCACATGTGATTCTAAAAATCAAACATAGTTTCATAACCATGTGTGGGAAATCCAATAAAACTTTGACTTTAGTGTTTGAAAGCGAGGGGGTTGAAGTTCATGTGCATGCTTCAAAACCCATGTGTAGGCAGAATTCGAGTCAATGCCAAGACGTATTTGAAGATGGAAAATTCAAGTAAAGTTCATTATTTTTATTTGAAATAAAATATTTAATATTTTAATAACTTAGAAGGCCTGGAAATTGACATTCTACAAAACGTTTTTTGGTTTAAAAAATGTATTTGACACCCAAGTCTAAATCTGACATGTCACCATCTATTGGTTTATAAAATTGCATCCCGTCAAATCGACATTGAATCATTTTTATTACCCATCATGAATCATTTTTCTTACCCATCATAAATTCTAATACCTCCTTCAAGATATAATTGGTGAGAAAACTGTCATAGCCACTAGCCCGAAGCATTTGGTTTATTATTACCATTAACACTGTGTTTTTATGAAACATAATAAAAAACTCGTTTATCAAAAATTTGAAAATTTCTTGTTTATACCGTTTCCTGCATGAGGTCCACTCCAGATTTACTTGTCACCTGCTTATGTCTGAATATGTTATATATATATATATATATATATATATACACACACACACACACACACACACACATAGTAGTAAGTATTATTTAACTCTATTCAATTATACAACCATTTGTAAGGTGGCTTCCCTAGTTTTAGTTCAAGCCTCTTTGCGG
Source organism: Pseudotsuga menziesii (assembly GCA_001517045.1). Classification (NCBI taxonomy): domain Eukaryota; kingdom Viridiplantae; phylum Streptophyta; class Pinopsida; order Pinales; family Pinaceae; genus Pseudotsuga; species Pseudotsuga menziesii. The sequence continues at coordinate 141,187 of LPNX010046749.1, read as the reverse complement.
TGTAATAAACGATGCAAGGCGCCCATTTTTTTTGCTCGTGTTATTGGTATTTTTGTAGGGCTGGTCTGGGGTGAACTAGTTTAATATTTTTTGAACCCTGGGCCTCATATAAGGTCTTATCTGGGTGAACTAGTTTAATATTTTCTGAACCCTGGGCCTGATATAAGGTCTTATGTTCAAGTTTGAATGGAATTTGAAAGCTGGAAATTGTGTTATAAAATATATAAGATAAATAAATTGACATGCATTAATTAACATAAACAGTAAAATGAAAGGCACTTTAAAACTATAACCGTGATCAAATTTTACTTGACAGGCTAGTAGATTTTGAAATTCTAGGCCTGGCGGGAATAATCATGCTTTTTTGTTAAACCCCCATATTGGTTGGGCATTATCCGTTAAAACCCCATATTAGTTGGGGGTTTAACCCATGTTTGGATGGGAATTCTGTTAAAACCCATACTGGTTGGGAACCCATGTCTAGCTGGGGATTATCTGTTAAAAATCATATTTGTTGGAGTTAAAATCCTATCTACATATTCAAGGCAATCAGTGGTTAAGAGATTTATTGGAGCTCCTGTTTTTGAAGGGGAGTGTTGGAAAAGTAAACTGCAAGCTCTGATATTAATATGTTATTGTAATAATGTAATCATGTAATGTAGCAGTTAATGTTAATGATTAAAAGGTTAGTTAGGTCGTTAGATAACCTAGCTATCTTAGGGTTCTATATATGATGCAACGATGTGATGCATGACAGTGGTATTTGTGTACACTGGGTAGTCCATATTGGGCTCCCTTGATGTATTGCTGCAACATACTATTTGATGAATTAGATTTATTATACTCTCCATGTATTGTGTGTTTATGCATTTATTTTATGTGCATCTGTGATTTTGAAAACCAAACAGATTCAAATTCAAAAGCAAAAGCCACATTAATGCTCTTCAGAAACAAAAGTTGGAGACAAGAAAGATCACCTATCATAAGCCAATAAATCAGGTGGCATTTGAATTAATGTTCAAAAATCAAAAGAACAATAAACCATCCAAAATCCCTAAAGGGCATTATAGTTCTGTGATCAGATATAAAGAGAATTGAAGCGTCTTAATTTGTAGTCTGGTGAAATTACTTAAAACCTAAGTTGCCAGGAAACTTGGGTATGGGTACAGGGATGCCACTTTTTGAAAAAGGGTACTTGGGTACGTCGTGGGTACTATATATATATATCATAGTCACATCATACATGCATATTTCTTCATAAATTATGAATCATGATTCATAATTATAATTTGATGATTATTTGAACAATGAACATTCAGATTGAAAAATTGAAACATAAAATTTGATAAATCATAGACTCAGTAGATATCAATTAGAAGACTGGAAGTTACATAAAATTTGATAACTCATTGTACCAAGCAGCTGTAACAGAGAATCAAACTCAGACATGAAAGTACACTTGAAATCTTATTTTAAACACCTATTTGTATTGTTGTTACAGGCAATAAAATTTTGAAAATTGCCAAATATATTCCTGTGTTGATGTGAGTGTATTTCTCAAAATTAAATACATATGTATATTTTTTATGTACACATTTGGTAGTCAAATTATGTTCTATGAGTGTTGAACACAAAACCATAAAAACATTCATTGTAAATCAATGTAAAATCAATCTACCAGATTTGGACAATATTTAGTGGAATTTGAACAATGTTGCAAAGTGTTTGACATAAGTCCTGAACTGAGCTCCATATGTAGTTAGCAAAAAGTTAGTTCAAATTTGGTGGGGGTTCATTACATTTTCCCCAATGAATTGCATTTTATTGAGTCAGTCGCCGGAGTACCCAAATGTGGGGTACAAAGTACCTAAACATGGGGTATGACGTACCATTTCACCTATAAGTACCCTTTTTTATAACGGAGTCTCAGGTATGTTGACCTACTATGGGGTACGACAGGGTATGGCAGGAGACGTACCCTACGAGTACCCAAGTACCCGGTATGGGTACATGTACCCTACCCCCAGGTATGGGTACCCTGGCAACATAGCTTAAAACTTAAGTATGATCTGCCAAACACCTGGGGATTTCGTCTCTACAATCTTGCAAATCTATCTTGAATGTTCACATAAATCTTGATGTATAGTAACAAGAATGTGCTTGCAAAATCCATTCACAGAAGTCTTGAAATATAGCTAGACAGTAATTCTATAGTCCTGTGCCATATACCAAACGAATAGGAAAATCCACCTCATTGGCCTTCCAAACAATCTATTACTTCAACTGCCAAAAACTTGTATTTTTCAAATCATGGAAAGATAAAACCAACTATGTCGAAAAGGCTAAACATATCCTAGTCTTGGTGATAACTTCCCAGGTTTGTGCACTAGTACATATTTAATAGTAGATAAAGCCAAATAATATGTTATACAAATTCACAGTACTAAAACAATGTAAGTCTCATCAATTTATAAAGGCTGAAACAATGTCAAGGAGTGATTGACTTCCATGACTTGGAAATGGCGTATCAAATGAGCTGATTTACTCAGTTGCAATTTACATATGTACTGAATTTTGAGGCAATTATTTGTCACAGTTTGTACTATTGCTTAGAAACCAGGACTTGTGCATTTGTCCTATTTACAATATAATAGGATTAGGCTTTAAAAATCAGTTGTAGAAAGCCTATGGCGTGACTTGTAACAGTGCATCAGCCTATTAGGAAACAAATTGACAAAACAATTCTTCTAACTTATAATTAGGAAAATGAAATGCAATGCCACCTTTGAAAAGGTGTCATATGTGTTATGAATAACAGAGTTGCACCTAAAAAGTGGTGATGATTGATTTGCAGAATTATTTGGGTCAGTAGGGCTGCCAAAGCTAAATAGTGGGGTCTAATCTTTTGAAACCAAAATCTTAACAACTTGATAAGAGTACAAACCCATCTAAACCTGGGTCTGATAAGCACCTTGAGGCTGCATATCTCAAGTTACAATGTCTTATATGTTAACCATTTATGTGATGTCTTATATGTCAACCATTTATGTGAACTCCAGATATGCATCCTTGAGCTTTGCATGCATATCAAATTATATTATAGATGGGTCTCCGTTAGTTTCCATATTCAATGAACGCAATGCACTATCTAGATTCATGGTAATAACTTTTTGTCAAGGCAAACTAGTTGTGAAGGAAGACTAGTTGTGAACCAATGTGATTCTCTTGTAAAAAATCAGTCCTAGACATATATCAATAAAACAAAAAGTAGGATAAACAGATATAGATGTTATAGTAGTGAAAAAGCAGGAATTTATCACTATTTCTTCAGATGAAAATAAAGACAGCATATGAGAACCCAAACCTGATCATCACTTTGGGAGTTCATGTCAGACTCATCACCAGAAATGTTATCCAAGTCATTATGAAATGATAAGTTGCAACTGTCATCAGATGAATCTGAACCATCAACATAAACAAATTTTGAGCCATCTACTTGCTCTGATAAAACAAGGTTGTCTTCATAAGCAGTAGTTGTTTCCTTGGATTTCTTCTTCTTTCATGTGTTCTGCTTCACTTCATTAGTGGTCGTATCTACATTGTGCTTCTTTACCTTTCATGTTCTCTTCATTTCATCTGTAGTATCCTTCTTCTTGGGGTTTTTATGCTTGTTGCTGCCCCAATTTACTTTGTTTTTGTCTGCAAAAGGCATTATTCCTCCTTTCATTCTTAAAACAACAAAAAAATTTAGGTAGGAGTGAAAGAGCACTAAATCTATCAATGAAATACCAAAGAAATCTTGGCTCATTAGATTTTTTATTTAAGAAGAATGTCCATACTTACATGCAAGACATAAATGATATCACCTAGCTATAAATTTAATATCAATTTCAGAAATATAGCCAAAGAAATATTTTACTGTACACTCTTCCACCCAAACACACTAAAAAATATAACCACCAACATGATCTAAATCATCCAGGGAAATACAAAAAGGCCACAACCACTGTGGTATAATGGTCACTAACCAATCAATGGCTTCAACGGAAGGCACCAATTAATACAAATGTATGGAATTGTGGCCCATTTAAAGAGAATATATATAGAGAGAGATAAGATGCATTTGGGTTTCCGTGAAAATCTTGGAAGAGGGTGTAGGGATAAGAATATGGCATTCAGTGTTCTTCTTTCTTCTGCCTAGTTTCACCACAGTCAAGTATGCAGGACGATAATTCAACAACATTTCAACATCTGCTTGAATGATTTAGTTAAAAGTCTGCAATTTCAGTACTTAACCAGAATGAATAAACTTCGCAGAAGCCATTCTTCCTCCCTTCATTCTTAAAACAATAGAAAAGTTAGCTAGGAGTGCAAGAGCACTAAATCTATCCAATGAAACACCAAAGAAAAGAATCCCAGCTCATTAGCTTTTATATTTAAGAAGAATGACCATTTAAGATAAATGGGCAAGCATAAAAACCATGGAAAATAAACTGGGGGTGCCAAGAAGAGATTTCCTTTTACTTTTATGAATTTTCTGATTGTCTTGCATGCACATTTGTATATAATGTTAAAAACCAAGCTATAATATGAATTCAAAACTATCCCATTGATTTATTTATCATGTGTCTCATTTCTGATTATGTTGGTGTCTAAACCACCTCTCCCAAAATATGACACTATTGCCTCTTCATCTTTTCCATTCAGATCATACCCTGCAATCATATCACTTCACAAAACCACATTCCATTTAGGCATATTGTCAAACACTTTCCTTGCATCCTCAACAATAGGAGGAACAAGAACGACAAACATGCTATCCTCACATCCTTTGAGGACTGCAATGAGCAACAAAAGCACCGTGCAATGATCAATTACCCCCAAAGGTGAAATTAAAGCAAGCAAACACATGCATGGAAACATTAAAATCTCTCATTTCCTTCTTCCTTTTCCTTGATAACTGTTGGTTTTATTTCTCACATTGAATTTCCCAAGTTTCCCTAGACAACTCGTGCTTCATGCTTGTAAGGAGATTCGATCCATTTCAGCTCCACCACATACACAACAACAACAAAAACCATGAATAAAAAAAAACACAATAGGTAATCAAGAAAGACATAGAAGAAAACAAACTTGAAGGTCTAAACATTGCTGCCATTCTGGAGGCAGTGGAGACTCAACGTGAAGCTCAATACCAATATTTGACAGGTTTTCAATTTCTGTCCAGCGACACCAATCTCATCACAAAGTTTAGAATTGCCTGAATTCCAACTCCATTTACTCTTCTTAGATACGTCTTCAAGCATCTTATTATAAACCCATTATAATCCTGGCACCTTATTAGTGTAATAGTGCTCACTCTCGACCTGCACCTTGACCCACCTCACCCATCCTCTCTTTTCCAGGGAATGTTTTTTTTAACACACCTCTACCTCTTTTGCTTCTGCTGGATCAACAAGTGAACTGTCTATGCTCCTTCCTCTGCTTATGACTAAACTCGGTCAATTTATGGAACTGGGTGAAGTTAGCTATTGCTCTATAAGGAAAGAGACAACTCAGCTCTTCCCAAGAGTTTACCGGACCCCATAAAAGATGAGCAAAATTGAACCTACCATATATTTGACTTGTCATCTTGATTGATGAATCTCCTCATGTCTTAAGTTTTCCTTTGTCTACATGATCTCCAGCCCACCTTGTCAATTACTCGCCTCTAAGTTTAACTGCTTTGTATTTATATCTGTTTTCGCTGGTGCTTTTCCTTTCCTTTCCTTTACCCTGTTGCCTTTCTCGTCTTTGTAGCAATTTATGGGGTATTTATTAGCCTAAGTTTAACTGCTCTCTATTTATATTGTTTTCACTGGTGCTTTTCCTTTCCTTTACCCTGTTGCCTTTCCCATCTTTGTAGCAATTTATGGGGTATTTATTAGCTGGGGAGCTACCTGCGTGTTATAAGTTTTGTTATAAGTTTTATCAGGGAACATAACATCTCTCAAATCTCAAATCCAGACAGGTTACTTCTAAATCCGGTCCTCTTATCCTAAGTCTTCAACACCGTAGGGTAGGGTTGTGATTCGTATAATGGGGCAAGTGTTCTTTCTTGGTGGCCACGACCTTGGCCCTTTCTTGCCCTTCCCTATAAATTCTCTGATACTCCTCTTAGCCAAAAATTGAATGAAGCTTTCACTTCATTGCATAAAAACCCTTGACCATGATCTACAATCAACCCTCTAAAACTCCCAAGCGTCAGCTAACGTTACAATCTCTTCAGTGTTGCACGGTAGAATGCACCTAGCTTCTCTTAGTAAAAAAATTTAGGGCAAAATCAGGATGGAACTAAGTTTCCTGCATTCCTAATAGTCCAGATATTTGCAAATGTGAGGTCTCAAAATTATATTAGCAGCACCAGCATACAGAGGATGGATGAAAATCCCCACTTCCATCTTCATTATTACCAAAATAATAACAGACCCTTAGCAAGCTACTAGCCCCAATTTAACCAAACCATCCCAATAATCAAGATAAACACAAAATCTAACTCAAGCATCTAACCCAACCAATTAAAAAGATTAAAACAAAAAGAACAGAAGCTTGAAAATATATTTCAACAAAAAAGGACAGAATTTGAGCAAGAGGAAAATGAGATCTATGATCCATAGGAATTCTGCTTTGGCCTCTAAATCAATGCAAGTCATCATGCAGAATAGGTGTCGGAGTTTCACCTACATCCTAATATTGTAAAGTGGTTCGGAAAAAACAAATTATAGATAATAGAATGTGAGTGTAATCCTGAAGCCTTTCTATATTTTGATATGCTCAGTCAATCCAAGACAATCAATTCCATGGAGGACAGGTAAATCCCATGGCCAAAAAGAGACCATTGGGTAGTAGAGAATGGAAGGGGATAATGTGCATCTTGCTGAAGACACCAGTTTGGTCTTGTGATATAGTATCCATAGCCATATGTAAGAGGTTTCAAGTTCTAACTAAAAAGACATTGATAAATGAGTTAATGCAGGGAAAAATACCCAATGTATAGGATTCCCATAAGTCACTATGAAAGCAAAAATGATCTACATGCAAGATATTCATTCTTCACTCTAATCCTTGACAATTTTCATCATTAATTTTCCAAAAGTAAAAAAACCACATTAATAAAAAATAAAATGAGTTGCTAGTTTACCATACTGGAAAATAACAGATATCAAGCTTACCTCACCAGCAAGGCTATATTTTTCATATTCAATAGCATGACACGATGCTCTGCCAATACTTTCCTTCGTCCTTGATAGCGTCTCTAGCATTCCTTCAAAAGTATCCCTGGAAATTGCTACTTCTGTATCCCCACTAAGTGTCCCTCCAACCGATTTTATCTCTGATCTTATTTTAACTTCTTCACTTGATTCTAGATCCATTGTATTTGGAAAACCCCACTGCTGCACATTATCTCTGGGACTTCTTGATTCTATATGGGAAATGGCATCCTTTGTATCCTCAGTTGACTCACCATCTAACTGAAGTTGGAGTGGTGAATTGCAATATGAACTACTCCCTCAGATTGGTGAAGGACTGGAAATAAACGGAATAGGATTCTCATTTTCTTCAATTGAAACGAAATGTGGCAAAGATGCAAAACATGCTTGTTCTCGCTTAGCTTATGTAGTTTCTATAAGATGCTTCATAGATGTAGATGGGGTAACAATGTCAGAATCATTTGACATAGTTCTAAATTTTACTTGTTTTGCAACATCATACCTGTAACATAAGCGAAAACGATAAGAACAACAAAGGAATGACAATGTGAACATTAATAAGTGGGAATCTAAATATAACAACAAAAGGCAGAAAACTGTAATTTGAAACGCAACTGAATTAATATAAGACATACACTTTTCTGAGCTTGTTTGATTTTTCTAAATGCAACTCTATAGATAGTGACACACAATCCAATTTCATTATTGCAGTACCGTTTATCTTCAAATTAAATTTTGATGAACCTGTCACCTTTTCTGATGAAGGTTTAGTGCTAGATTTTATAGGGGAAACTTGCTCATGCTTGTAAAAAAACAACTGCTTGGCTAATTTCCCTTGGTTAAAATTCTCTTAGCTAGATTTCCCATGATATTTATTAAGGCCTCTTATAGTTTTCTTTGCTGAGTTCACACAAGATTTCTTCACCCTGATGCCCTTTGACTTGTATTCATATTGCTCAACCTCACCCTTTTGAGCAACACAATCCTTGATAGGAGTTGTGCTGATTGAATTGACTTTCCTTGAAGCTAAATTGAAACATCTTCCTTCTTTGGAGAAGGAAGTACTGGTGTAGTCACGCTCTATAGCATTTGTTCTTCCATTTTTGGATCAGTCAATGATTCAGTAGACATTTGATCATGTGCACTCCTCTCATCCTTATCTCCAATCTTCCATTTATACATATGATTAGAGGACATTGAATCTTCAAACCATGGATCCATCTGCTTCTCCTCTACCCATTTAGCAGGTTCTGAAGAAAACCTTATAAATGATTGATATGAATCTGAAGACACCACAGGTTTCTTACTGCCTCCTGTTTTTTTTGTTTCTTTTTGGATCAATGTGTCTACTTTGACACATTCCTCATTTCCCTTAACTTACTTCTTGTCATTATCAAAGCATTTAGTATAAGATTCTTCATCTGCAGAAATATTGTATGCATCATCTTGTCCAGTCACACCAGTTGCCACTAGCTCCACTAAAGCAGTTGCATCCTCTACAACACATGGAAACATAGCTTCTTGAGCCTAGAGACATCGTTTAGAGGGAGGCAGGGAAACATCATCACTCGGTAGAATACTTCTCAAACGATATTCATCATCCTTTGGTGTGGTGAAAATGATGGTGACTAAGACCCTTTCGAGTTGGCTTATCTGCAGGTCCAACTGGTGTATTATCGAGATTAGTACAAACCCCTAAGTGTTCCCTTGAATAGAAAACTCAAGTGCTGAAGTGAGAACTACTGACAACGGACTGAATCCCTCGATGAGAAATGACACTAACTGATCGAACAACAAACAAGCAGGTCATATTTAATCCCTCGGAATGGTAGGCTAACCAAAGAAGCAATATCGACTATGTTTTTTATATCCATGGACTGGAAGGAATACTCCCTAGGTAAGAACTAACAACAGACTGAATACTTTGGGCATACTTAATCCTCTGAGGTGAAAACTAACAGACTAGCCAAACAAGCAAACATGTCTAGTTTAATATCCTCTTCAGCTGAAAGTGTGTGCACCCAAATAGTAGAAGGATAAAAAGTGATATTGTCTGTTGAAATTGTAATAAAAAGGGCACGTTATAAAATATTATCCTTCTTTAAAATAAAAATAAGATGCTGTTGTTTTATCTATTGTTGGTCCTTCCTATGTTCTATTTACCTTTTCTCTTTCTTACTACTCTCCTGTTGTAACTGCTTCTTCCACTGTTGGTCAAATTTGGTCTTACAATAATAAAAAGATTCTTAGTGTCATAGAAATATATCTTTAGTCTATTTGAGGGTACCCCCTATCTAGCCTGAGAATTGGCTCGAAGTCCTAGATTGGTGCAAGAAGGTTATCCTGCACATTATGCCCATTCATTGTCCATGTGAGAGCAGAAACAACCTTGGGAACAACATAAGAACTGGCACAGTTGTCAGGGGCTCTATCTTAGTAAACGACATAAGGGTTTCTTTCTAGTTGAAGAGACAAAAAGCTCATAGACAAACTGTGATTAGTGTTTCTAAGTACCCTTAAGTTTTGAGCACAGTAAGGTGTTGCACTTTCACAGAGATGGGAATGGAAAAGCTTCACATAGAACTTTTGGATGGATGGGTGAACATATAACATTCATAGGCTTCAATAACACTTGCTTCAGGAAAGGAACTTAGAAGTAGCAACACTATTGTTCTTTGAGGTGTGGTCATTCATTTTGATGGGAACTAAAGAACTGAATTCTTACCAGTTATTAAAAAACCAATTATTTAGGAATCAAAATTCACAATAAAGAATCAAGATTCAGGATGCTAAACAATTTTGAACATTCACAATGTAGGATGCTAACCAAGATTAACATGCATAAGCTAAATTTCCAAATGAAACCAAGAAACCAACCTGCAATTCATCACCCACCTCTTTAAGATCCTACAAGCTCTCTCAAATGCTCTTCTATCCATGGAAGAGCTCGAAAATAAATACCCAAATTCTAGACCCTCAACAATGGTTTCTAAGCATCACAATTGCTCAACGGGCATCAATGTGACCTGATAAATATGCTGTTACGGAGAGAAATTCCTATGGCTTGGGGTACCACAACAGACATACTTGACTCCAGAAAGCCATCCTTCCCAATATGCAATAGAAATAAAATGTCTAACACTAAAGGATCAGACCTCGTACCTTATTCCGGACGGTTGAAGTAGATCCCCGTTGAGCTTTCAATCTTCAGCTTGAATTGATATAACACTGCCTCAACAACAAGTAAACAATACAAGCATACTATATCATGGTGTTAGAACTATTCTAGCATATATATATCATCAATAATGTAAAAGCATTTGACATATTCCAATGGATACAACATTCAATCAAATACACATCATTGGACAGGAAAAGATGTTTCTATTAATATAAATCAGAGATTACAAGATAGATACAACCTCTGACGGCACTTCTGCGAATCGGAGAAACCGAATCCCCCACTTGGGCCTCCACCACCTCAATCCTCCATCTCTCGATAGCAAGCTCACTAGTACAAGGCAAGCTTGGGAAGAACACAACTGTGCTCCAAGGGACAAAGGGATACAGACTCAAGTATAAATCCTGGCAACAATGGACTATAGTTTCCTTACTTCCATTCTCTCTCTATATATGCCTTCAATGTACCAAGGGGTTCCTTATATATCTTCACAAGGGATACTGAAGGGTCGAATCCGAGCGATCTCAAGGCATATGGAAGGCCAGCAGTCGAATGAGTCGGATCCAAGTCAAGGGAAACTCCAAAAAGGATTTAGATTATGCACACATCCCGATGTGCATGGTTGTCGGGGATAGATCCGCGTATGTACGTGGTTATCGGGTTAGAAGCCGCATATATCATTCTTTATATGGTTTTTAGGGATGATCAAGGTAACATCAAAGGATAAAATGTGGTCCATGGGGTCTAAAGAGACTGCAGCGGGATAGGGGAAGGCCATACGAAGTGTGATTCACCTAGAGTGGTGAAATCCACTATAACATATGCAAAACACCAAAAGTGCCTCTCATACCAATTTCACAACTATTTTCCTCCCAAAACCCACCAAACCCTCATGGCTTCTTGCCAACAGAAAATATTTGGCGCCAAAGATCTATTTAGATAATCCGAGTAGGAAATCTCCACGAATTCAACATAATTCTTCACACTTGGGTAATTTGGGGAGGAATTTGCCATGAATTCAGATAATGTTGATTCTGGAATGATAGAGTTTACTATGGGTGAAGCAGGAACATAGTAACACAGTCGTAGTTGCTCAGCAAATAAGGGATTCATAGGGCAGCTTGATGCTTTCTAAATTTTTGCGCCTCAATTTTCTTAGTGAAGCTGTTGTTCGGACTGCTTCGAAGAAATCCCTCTACAGTCAAAGAAAAATATCCATTACGTTAATCCTATTGGCTATTCGATCCGTTCCAGTGATCCAGTGCAAAAACTTAAAACAATAAACTTACAAAGAACTGTGCAGGTCGTCTTAGCTTTCTCATAAGCCATTTCCTTCTCATAATCCTCCATGAATGAACTCAAGAAGAGGTTGGTCATATGTTTGGGTTTGAGTTGGAGGTATTTTGGTCATATTCCAATGATCATTTTAGTAGTTTACATAGTACATATCATATGGTATATTTTATATTTTATTTTGTTTATTTTATATTGTATTATAAGTTTTATTATATATATGTTTTACAATAATATATATGTGTGTTGGGAGCATTTATATATTGTTTATTTTTATGTTGTTTTGTGTTATATATATATAGAATCATCTACTGCAGGGTTCCAATCTTCTATAGGTGAGATGCTGGTAATGGAATTGAATTTGGAACCAGATGAAGGAAAGCTCGGGTATTATCCGGTTGTAATTCATAAATCTGAGAAGGCAGTTTCGAGATACCCCAGAAATAGGAAGAAAGGAGCCAGGAACCTTTAGCCTTTTGGGATAGTTTGTTAGACCTTTCAAGCCTACCAACCACACTGATTATATATTTGTTCCTTTAGCATTCTTCTGTAGCAAAACAGGCCCTAATAAATTGGTATGGACTTGTATGATTCAGAATTGGATGATAAAGTACTATAATGAGGAGGAGGACAAGAGACGAAAGCTGGTTTGCTTTCTTAGTATTGGTTCGTATCCCATCGTCTCTGCCATACAGTATTTTGGGAAGCTATTGCAAGTTGTACCAGTCCAAGTAAGAAATCTCTCCTCCTCAATCAGAGGATAGAAGCAATTAGGCATGGATAAATTGATCGATTAGGTGACTCGGCTCCATCATTCTCCCCACCCTGCCCTGTTTGTTCCAACTAGGATTTTTGTAATCAATAAATAGATTGTCTGGTGGGAACTTGAACTCACTCAATGTAATATAACTATCATGGCAACTCAAAAACATATATCATATCTCTCTTGCGTATGGTGTTTTGATAGGTTTAATAATTTTAGGCCGCTAACCATCCGGGGGCTCATCATTGGGTTAACCCTGTTCACCCTAAGCTAGGCAAGTAAAAGAAAAGCAAGAAATCCATTTCCTTTTCCTTGTCTCTCTTGCTAGGATTTTTGGGGTCTGTGTTGAAGGTTCCTAGAGTATTTAGATTTAACGAGGTCCGGCGTGATGGTGACTCATGGTGAACGGGGTATTTATTTAATGGGGACTTCTTTCTCGTCTGGAGGACATCTCTTGTCGTCTGTTGGAGACATGAGGGGACATATATCTTCTTGGCCAATGGTGGGGGTGAGGGTACGGACCTGCTCACTTGACAGAAAGAGGGCGAGGGCCACCATCGGTCCTGATCTCGTCTGGTGGGAGTGATGGGGTGACTGGGTGTGTTATTGGGGATGTAAGCCAGTAGCCAGCAAGCAATCACTAACTAACCAGGGTGGTGTCATTAGGGAAATGGTTGTTAAGTATAACCTACATAACTCTAGGCACTACTTGACCTCCCATACCCTCCCTAAATGGCTCTATCTATTCCCTCTCCCTAGCTCTAGCCCCTCTCGGAATACTGTCTATAGCCCCTTCCTTGAGTACTCCTCTCAAGGTATATCAATGTATGTAACAAGCTGTTGAAGATATTTCTTGGTATCTTTTATCAATTAGGTTACAATACCCTACCATTCATTAAACCACCCGAGAAAGAGAAGCCCCCCATGTTCCCTTTAAGCCCCATGTTGACTAGATGATGTTACCCATGTTCCCAACAGTCGTTTACCGAAAGACCCACCCAACACGGACGA
>LPNX010046749.1:109281-127095 GCA_001517045.1 Pseudotsuga menziesii | reverse complement strand
TAACACCGCAGATGGATCTAGAGAGAATCTATCTGTAGTGTCAAAATTTAGTAAATTGTAAAACGTCATCGCCAAAATTGCAATTTTCCATTGTTGGAGTGACAGTAAAAATTACTAACATAAATGGCTAATTCATAATCTTCTAGCTAGTCATTTTTTACGCCGTGACTAAATTGGTCGTTTATGTTAGTCATTTTTAACTCTATCACTTATTGTCTAGTCATATTTGTTAACTGGTGACTAAATTAGTCATTAATTCTAGTCGTTTATAGTTGGGCCAATCAAAATTGCTAATATTTAGTAGTAAATCACTTGAAAAACCTGTGGTGACTAAAAGTTTTAGTCACGTAGTAGCTAATTCATCATTTTGTACTAGTGGGAGCAAGTGTACAGAAATATTTACAACATGGCCTCCTTGAGCAAAAGTTTGAAAAGAAAGGCCCCTGGAGTTAAAGGATGCAGCAACCACAATCCAAAACCTAAAGATAAAGAGGAGGAAGTTGTTAGAAAATCCAAAGAGGAGAGTGCCCAAAAAATAGCAGAAGGTGCAAAGAAGCTTTTGAATGAAGAAAAGCAAAGAGAAACAAAGGAAGAAGTTGACACGACAACAGAAGAAGAAGAAAAGAGGAAAAAGGAGGAGGCTATCTTAGAAAATATTGCACAAATCCAAAAGGATATAGCTCAAGAAGCCTTGAACACTGAGCTAGGAATCCAGGATACAAGAGAGCCCACAGAAAATATGAGGCTACCTCATCAGATTTTGAAAGGCTTCAGCAGAGACATCAATTTTTAGAAGAAGAATGGGATAGTTTGAAATCATCCAATGAAGAGTTGAGTAAGGAGAAAGGGAGTTTGGAAAATAAGGTTGCAGAATTGGAACTTCAGAAGAGTACTGCTGAGGAGAGAGCCAAGCATTATGAAACCCAAGTAGCAACATTGGAGGCTCAAAAGGATTCATTGGAGGTTTTATTAAAAGTAGCAAATGAGCAGAGAATGGATATTGAGCCATTAATAAAGCATGGCCTCATGATCAAAAACAAAATTTATCAGATGCAACTCCAAATAGCAAATGAGATGTTGAAATTCCGGCAAGTGCAAGCTAGGTTTGAGGAGATTGTGAGTACAACTTCCCATTTTATAGACATGACCCGGGATATCCTGGAAATTCTTCAAGGACGTTTGAATTGGTTGGAAACAACCAAGGAACCTCTAGCAAATGCACCAATCAAACACTTAGAGAGAGTGAAGCTGGAGTATGCGCTGATAGAATTTGAGAATAAAGCTGCGGAAGAATTGGTAATGGCAGTCCAGAGGACCAAAGGTGTTTGCATAGAGTTATGTAGAAAGGTGCTTACAACTTACAACTGTTTTCAAACATCTACAAAGAAAAGGTTAGAATAATTACCTAAGCATGAAGAATACTTAAAACAATTGCAGGCCAGATGGCAGGAGGATGAACTGGGTATTCAACTAATCAAAAGGTTAGATGAGAAAGAGCTGAGAACTGTAATAGCCCAGGAAACAGTAAGCAATTATTTATTGGAAGATCAACTTCAATTGATTCCATCCAGAGTGGCAAATATAAAATCCCAAGTTGCCAAGCATGAGGTCACTATCAGATTCCTAGAGCCATCAGAATTTGAGACCATAGCGACAGATGCTAATATATGGAAGCAATTCATAAATGAGGTGGTTGGGCCCACTTAGCATGTTTGTTTTATTGATATGATTTTTGTAATATTTGCCTAAATTAGAAAACTCAGTAGGAGACAAAGGCCTTTTTGTAACTGATTTGTAAAAGAATCCCAAAAGGCAAGGGAGACCTAGAGACATTTGAAATTGTATAAATATAGATCAAGTCAATAGAGGAAGCACCTTTTTCATGCTATCTTTTTGTGAATTTTATTGTAAGAAGAACTACTTCCTTTTATAATAAAGAAAACATATTTTTCTGCTGGAGAAGGCACTA
The DNA here is from genome assembly GCA_001517045.1 of Pseudotsuga menziesii. NCBI lineage: Eukaryota > Viridiplantae > Streptophyta > Pinopsida > Pinales > Pinaceae > Pseudotsuga > Pseudotsuga menziesii. Next base: position 125,126 of record LPNX010046749.1, on the reverse strand, counting down.
TGAAGTCTCAATTGCATCTTGTAGATTGGTTGAATGTCAAATTACTTATGTTTCAACTTTTTCAGTATATTGAGTAATGGATGTGTTAACTAACAATGTGCTATCTCTTTGTTTATCTTTCTACCTACACTCATGTATTCTGAACTATGAACAACTATCTGTAATATTCTTTATGCATGTTGTATAGTACATTACTCATGTTAATATAATCTTGCTCCCTAGGGATAGGTTAGAAAGAACTAGTTATCTTAGCCTAGCTGTTATTTGTTTATGATTTAGAAGCGAAAGAGGTAAGATAAGAGGTAAGAACCTATGCATCACATTGTGAACTCTTCATTATCTCTATCAATTGCATTTAATTAGGCATTTGCATATCATAAATAAAGATAAAATTAAAAATACACTTACATGGTGGACTAGGTCACAACCGGTAAAACAAGCTTTAATCGTTACTTGACCTACGGTAGCCAGGTCGTAAATCGGACGGATTCCCCATACCAGACAATAACTAGTTAATTGGGAACACTTATTGGGGAGAATTCCTACTGTTGTCACATGGGACTTTCCAGGTCTCAACAAGGTTATATCTTATACATCTTATACAAAGGAAGTTTAGATGGGTTATCTTCCCCATGAGGGTTTCCCAGGATAAATACTGTGTCTATCTTGTGATTGTGTTTCTATCTGTGATTCTAGATATGTTGTTGCTATTATTTGAATTGAACACTAATGAATCTAGTCTACCATATGAAATCTTAACATGGTATCAGAACTAACCTGATTAGAACAACTTTCGCAAGGTGAAATTCTCTCTCCTCCCTCTCCAAAAGAAATTAGGGCTTCTGCAAAAGTTGGAGTTTTGAAGATATACTTGCATAGAAATTCGCGCCTCTATGGAGTGCATCTATTGAGCCTAGGATCGAATTTTTTGGGTGGGTGAAGCTTTGGGAAATACAAACCCTAATTTGGCCCTGAACCAAAAAACTGTAGAAAACTAGAATCGAAAATTATGCAGAGCTGCAACCTCGCAAGTAGCATTGGAAGGGTGAATATTTGGGATCTCTAGAAATCGGTTGGACCAACTAACTCACCTCATCCAAGTGCATCTACTCGTAAGGTTAGCGTCCTATTTTGATAAATTTAATTTTTAGTGACCTACTAGACAAGATGGCCCCAAGCACTAAGCTTTAGGACAAATTAGGAGGCATAGAAAAATTCTTGGCTTGGAAGCATAGGATTGGTCTCATTCTGAAAAAGAATGGCCTTGAGAAGTACACCAAGGATGAGATTGTAGAACTTGAAGAAGGTGAAGCTAAGGAGAAGCATGAACAAGACCTAATCAAGGCAATGGGGATCATTGCTAATTCTATTAAAGATCACTTGATCCCTCAAGTGTCATCTAAGAAGACACCTAAGCAAATGTATGATGCACTTTCCAAAATGTATGAGGGAAGGAACATCAACATAAATATGAATATGAGAGCTCAACTGAAGGGCACCAAGATGAGAAAAGGAGAATCTATTCAAGATTAATTCATAAGGGTCTTCCAGTTCAAAGAGAAACTAAGTGCTATTGGTGACACCCTTGATGAGGATGAACTAGTTATGACTACTCTCAATTGTCTCACTAGACCTTGGGACTCATTCATTCAAACTCTATGTGCCAGAAAAGAAAGTATGAAGTTTGACATAGTATGGGAAGATTGCATACAAGAAGAAGCTAGATTAACCAATAGAGAAGCTCTCCTTAGAGAATACGATCAGGCTCTAGCCACCCACACTAAAGGAAGCAAAACATTCAAACTTCAAGAAGAGTAATCATAAGCCTTCAAAGAAGAAATTTCAGAAGAACAAGAAGGATTTTACCCAAAGTATCAATGTTACAACTTTCATAAGATAGGACATCTTGCTAGAGAATGTCCATCACCAAAGAATAAGAACAACAACAAGAGACATCATGCTCATCTAGCCAAAGATGAGGATGTAGAAGAAGAAAGGCCTCGATAGAAGACTAGAGGAGAAGATCTAGAAGAATAGGTGTTATTCTCTGCACTCTCTGGGTCTATAACACCTGGAGAAGACACGTGGCTTACTGATAGTGGTGCCTCTAAGCACATGATAGGGAAGATACAAAATCTGTCAAGACTTGAAGAGAAGAATTATCCCTAGAAGGTATCATTGGGAGATGACTATCAATATCCCATCAAAGGTATTGGTGAATCAAGCTGCAAGCTTGACTTTGCAACTTCCATGAAGATGAAGGAAATATTGTATGTACCAGGTTTGAAAAAGAACCTACTTTCCATCTCTGATCTAGATAAGAAATGATATAGAGTTTCTTTTATAGATGGACAAGTACTTATGTGGTCCAAAGGAAAGACACTTGAAGATGTTATAGTCATTAGAGAAGAAGGAGGAGGACTGTATAAGCTTAAAGGACATCCAGAGAAAACCCTTGTCCATGAGAATACTAGCTCAAGTGAACTGTGGCATAGGAGACTTACTCACATCAACTACAAAGCATTTACCTATGTGTGCAAAGTGGTAACAGGGTTACCTGATCTAAAGATCGAACATGAGGGAACTTGCAAAGGATGTGCAAGAGGAAAGAACATCAAGAATCCCTTTCTAAAAAGTGAAACAAATACCAAAGGTACGTTGGAACTAATTCATTCTGATGTATGTGGTCCTATGCCCTCCATATCCTTAAGTGGATATGAGTACTATGTCACATTTATTGATGACTATTCAATAAAGACTTGGATATACTTCTTGAAGAATAAGAGTGAAGTGTTTGGGAAATTCAAGGAATTCAAAGCCTTGATGGAGAACCACTCATAAAAGAGAATCCAAACACTGATATCAGATAATGGTGGAGAATAGACTTCAAAGGAATTTAAAGCATTTTATAAGGAGGCATAAATCAAGAGGGAACTAACTACTCCCTATAATCCCCAACAAAATGGTGTTGCAGAAAGAAAGAATAGAACTATCATGGAAGCAGTGCAGACCATGATTCATGACCAAGACCTCCCTATGCACCTTTGGGCTGAAGCAGCAAGAACAGCCGTATATGTGCAAAATAGGTTATCTCACAATGCTCTTGTATTCAAGACTCCTGCAGAGATGTATACATGAAATAAACCTGAAGTGAGCCATCTCAAGATATTTGGCTGTCCAGTATATGTACATATTCTGAAAGAGAAGAGAACCAAATTGGATCTTTCTAGAAAGAAGGGAATATTTGTTGGATACTATGAATTATCCAAATCCTTTAGGATATACATATCAGGATTCCATCATATTGAGATTAGTAGGGATGTAACATTTGATGAAGAGACAACTCTTAACAAGTATAGAAGGTCTCAGCTTGAATAAGTACATGAAGAGGATGTACCTCCTAGAATGATAGAAGCTGAAACCTCTCCTGAAATATTAGCACCAGAAAATCATAACATGCTAGAACCTTACGAGTCCCCTACTATGGATATCTCTCAAAAGAGAAAACCTTCTTGGGTAGGAGAAATCTTTCAAGAAACAGAAATATATGGAGTGCCAGAAGGATCCAAAAGAACCAACAAAATATCAAATCCTTATTCCATCTATATAGATTTGATGCGTAACCTTGTAGATCAAGAACCCGCCAACTATAAGGAAGTTGCACAGAAGAATGAATGGGTTGAAGCAATGATGAAAGAATACTAGTCGTTCATGAAGAATGATGTTTGGGATATTGTTCCTAAACCAGGAAAAAAAAAGTGTGGTATATTCGAAATGGATCTACAAGATCAAACATGTTGCTGATGGAAATATTGAAAAATACAAAACAAGATTTGTGGCTAGAGGATTCTCTAAGAAAGATGGGATCGATTATGAAGAGACATTTGCTCCAGTATCAAGGTACACCTCCATCAGAACCATCATGGAACTTGCCTCCATGATGAAATGGGACTTACACAGATGGATGTAAATACAACCTTCCTTAATGGTGTGATAGAGGAATAGGTTTACATCGAGCAACCACAAGGATTTGAAGTCGAATACAGAGAAACTCATGTATGCAAGTTGAAAAAGGCTCTGTATGGAATGAAGAAAGATCCTAGAGCTTGGTATGGTAGAATATACAACTTCTTGATGAGTTTGGGCTTTACCAAGAGTCAAGCTGATCCTTACCTCTATATGAAGATTATGGATGATGAACATGTCATATTATTATTGTATGTGGATGATCTATTTCGAGATGAAAGATCTTGGATTGATGCATTATTTCCTAGGGCTGGAAGTGTGGCAGATCCCAGAAGGATATTTTTGAACCAGGGAAAGTATGCAGTAGAAATATTGAAAATATTTGATATGTTGGACTGTAAATCCATGGCCACACCCATGGACACCAACCCGAAGCTGTTGTACAATGAGATATCAAATTTAGTGGACATGAATCACTACAGACAGATTATTGGGTCATTAATGTATTTGACGAACACAAGGACAAATATATGCTTTGATCTGAACACCTTAAGTCAGTATCTAGTTAAATCTAGATGGGTTCATTTGATAGTTGCAAAGCATGTGGTGAGTTACCTAAAATGTACGATTGATTTGGGAATTTACTATGGGAGAGATCATGACTACAAATTGTATGGATATATAGATTCAGATTGGGAAGGAAGTGCCATAGGTAGGAAGAGCACCTTGGGTGGATGTTATTATCTAGGATCTACCATGACTTCATTGTTTATTAAGAAACAATATAGTGTTGCTATTAGTACAGCTAAAGCAAATTACATTGCAGCTTGCTCCACTTGTTTTCAAGCGACATGGCTTCGAAAGAGGATGTTAGGAATATTTGGCATGGAGTTGGACACCACAATGATTCTTTGTGACAACCAAAGTTGTATAAATATGACATAGAATCCGGTGTTCCATGACAAATAGAAGCACACAGAAATCCAATATTTTTATATAAGGGATATGGTACAAAAGAGATTTATCAAGCTCTAGTATGTGAGTACCGAAGAGCAAGTTGTTGATGTAATGACCAAGCCTCTATCTCGAGTGAAGTTTGAATATTTTCATGACAAGCTTGGTGTAGTTTGAAAGGATCCTCCTTGCAAGGAGTAACCATGATGGAACTACATATGATGATATGGACCTTCTTAGAAAAGGAAGATCAGGTTGAAGATATGAACCCTCCTTGGAAAAAGGGAGAGTAGGTTGATAATATAAAACTTTCTCAGGAAAGGGGGAGTAATGATGAAATTGACATCGATAATGGATGACAGTGATGATGAAGGTTTTCCATTTACTTGTGGATGATAGTATCCTCTCTTGAGGATGACACTTTATTCATGAGAGTGGTCCTTACTAAGGATGGCCCTAATTTCATTGGTAAGGATGCTCTATCACATGACTGACATTTTGTATGAAATCAAGATATCCTTTGCAGACTATACTCTTGTATGGGGAGTATGCCTACATTCATATGTAGATGCCATAGAATAACACTCTCTTAGGAATGGTCCTCACCTCAGTGGTATGGATGCTCTATGATGAGTCCTCACGGACGTCGTAGTATAACACTCACTTGGGTGTCGTACTAACCTCAGTGGTATGGATGTTCTATGATGGGTCAACATTTTGTATGTGGTTGAGATCTGCTCTACAGACAATACTCTTTCTTGGAAGTGTATGCCTACACTTAAGTGTAGATACCATAGTATAACGCTCACTTGGGAGTGGTCCTAACCTTAGTGGTATGGATGTTGTACCATGAGTCCTCACGAACGATAGGGCCGAAACTGGGTGCGCTTGAGATCTACATTTAGTTGTAGACAATTCAGCTGATCGATTTGATGGATCATGCTGATGGGGGATTGCATTGTCCTTGGAATTATGTACTAAAGTGATCGGGATTCATCATCCCACAAATATATCATGTGTACTGTAGGTAGCGTGGCAATGAAGGATCAAGTAGATCGAAGTACAACAGAAAGGATCAAAGTGTTGCTGTAAAAGGTTCGAAGTGCTGCTACAAGGGATCGATAAGATCGAAAGACTGCTGTAGAATATCGAAGTGTTGCTGCAAAGGATCGAGAATATCAAATTGTTGCTACAAAGGATCGAGAAGATCAAAGTAGTGTTGCAAAGGATCAAAGTACTAAAAAGGATCAAAAGATCGAAGTGTTGCTACAAAGGATAGAAAGGTCGAAGCATTGATGCAAGAGGATCAAGTGATCTTGTGATGCATAAGATGAAGAGTAATTGTTTTAGTTACTGATTATGGAAACTTCCTATGACATATAGAAGTGTTACCATGATTTATTGTTGAATATATTGTTTCTTTGTTCTCCTATAGTCTATGATGATGTTGTTAGTAGAATAACCTTCTCGTTAAGGGGGAGTGTTGAAAATTTTTAACTTCAAAGGATATTCTAAATGTAATTTACTGATGTAACCCAAGAGAGATGTTATTATTCCTCCAGCGGGCTGTTACTATTGTATTTGGTCATCATAGAATCATGAGGTAAATCCTCCATTGTAATTCGAGTCATTAGTACCCTAATGAATAATATAATATACTATTTTGAGTCTTCCTACGTGAAGTTGGCCCAGACAGTTTATTGGGGCCGACTTGGTTAGGGTAAAATTCAGTTGGCTCAATGTGTATAAACAGAGGAGTTGTGATTCTTATTTGAACACAGACTCACTCTCTTAAGTAGCGCATAGGAGAGAGATAGAGAGAGACAAAACAAAAGGAGGAGATTACTTGTTTTTGGGGTTATATCTTATACATCTTATACATAGGAATTTTTGTTGGGTTTTCTTCCCTTGAGGGTTTCCCAAGATAAATATTGTGTCTATCTTGTGATTGTGTTTCTATCAGTGATTTTGGATATGTTGTTGCTATGATTTTGAATTGAACACTGATGAATCTAGTTTAGCATATGAAATATTAACACATGGGAGCTACAGGATGCCTTGAAAGAGGCATACCCATTTTTTTCAAGTTTTGAGAACACCAAGGATGGTGTTGTTCTAAATGGGAGGGGAATGTAATACCCCCATTTTGAACCTTAGAATGTGTTGGATATATATGTGAATATTGTGTATATGCATTGTATGGTTTCCTAGCATGGATATCAATTCCAAGGCCCTGCTAGTGATTGCTCAGACATTAAAGGCATGTGTTTTATATTTTTTAGCCATCTGCTAGTAAGCCATGGAAAATTGTATATGAATGTAAATATTTTTAATACAAATAAAAATACCAAGAGCTAGATATGGAAGAAACTATTATGAGGGGGCCATGTGTATCCACTAGGGATAAGTGAGGGGGTTATGTGATTGAACCCCATGTTTCCAAGTTTCATCTTAAGAACCCATCTTGACTAGCCATGTTATCATTTATTTCTGTTGTAAGAAAGTAGTTGGGAAAATAAACTCATAAAATTTACGGAGAATGGGAAACCCAAGATTTCATATGTTTAAGTATGGGCTCAATTTACTTAACCCATAAGTTATCTCCTTCATGAGAATTCACTTTTCACTTTCCCCAATCCATTGTTGAACAACCAATGAGCAATTCTAAGCAAGCTATGCATTCACAACTTGGAAAGAACCCATGTTTTGAACTCTAAAAAATTCCAATAATTTCATGTGAGGATTAAAATCCAGTGGGAGATCCATATATATCAACCCCGCGATGAAATTGAGAGTGTAAGAATCCAAAAAATCCATTGGAAAACCCATATTTGGAAGCCCAAAATTGAAATTTCATATTTGACATTCATATTCCTAGGAATCAAAAGATTCAAGGGTGGATTGAAGAGGGACTAACATCAGAGGTTGGAATTTCTTGATAAACCCAATTAAGGCAATAATCTTTGAGGATTTAGCTGCTTGTATCTTTCTATGCCCACCCTAAAGAGAACTAGAGGGAAGGGGAGCTTGAGGGACTATGTGGTAGAGAAGGGGACCTTCCTTGTGTTGGGTGTGGTAGGTAATGTGGGTTCCAAGACAGTTTGAAGTCTAATTAATATGCTTGTATCTTTGTGGTTGAGCTCACTGGCTCATATATATCCTTCCCTACCTCCCTACTTACCTGACGATCCCAGCTATGTGCTAGCTTATCATGAATACTTGCACCTATGGCTATGAGTGGGATAGAGTAGTTCCTCCTTAGTGGATACACATCCTAGCTCAGGGGTGGTCTCTCAGCTAAAATAATATAGGATGGACAGAGAACTACGGACGGGTGGAATGTTTCTCTCGCATATTCAGTTGCTTGAACGACTTCAATTAAAGATAAGTGTTTATTGCTATCTCTTTTTATGCTTAATTTATGTGTTATGAAGGACCGTTAATTGCCTTAAATTGAATGAACAAACCCAACATGAAATGTTCAGTTGGATGCATGTAAAAAGTATAAAAATGGTTTTACTGTTTATTTTTTATGTCTGTGATGAACATGTTGGTAAGAATATGATGTGTGTGTGCATTAAGAGTATTAAATCCATTGTATATGCTTAATATGAATTGCACATGCATTTAGCTGTTAATGAATTTTATAATATGGACATGGGGGCGATATTATAACATACCCCTATATTGCTCATGTCTCCCTCTATGGTCGGTTTGATGGGAGAGGACGTGACAGTTGCTTAGCATCCTTTATTGTTGGAATTGTTGTATGCAACATAGAAACACCATTGTCACTAGAATCCCTTTTTATTGGAGTTGTTGTATTCATCATAGGAACACCATTATCACTACAATCCTTCATTAATTTGCAGGTTTGATCTTTGAGGTTAATAGTTATTGCCTTAGTCTAAATGATCCATGAAATGACTCTTTTCCAATTGCTCAAAATAATAAGAAGGGGAGATGGCATTCTTGGCCTAAAATTGACAACAATCATTTTGGATTGATGGAATAACAGTTAGGAATTTTTAGCATTGTAAAATCAGGTTGCAATAAGGAATTTGAGGGTGATAGATCCATTAAGTATGCATTAAAAACAATTTCAACTATCCAAAATTGCAATATCAACAAAAAATTTGTTGACAAATTCTTCTGATGGAAAAATAGAAAATGTCAAAGTCATAGAATGCTTATCCTTGTTCAACAAATAGGGAGGAAAGAAGGAAAGGTTTCAGGGGGTGGACCATTGGGTAAGGAGAGTAAAAATTTGCATGCAAGTGGAGAAGGAATAGTTAAAATGTTCCAGGGAGAAGAAATTTTGACCATTAAATGGATATAAACTGATGGAAATCCAAATTATTTTAATGTTTGTTTTATGAAAATAATGGGTGTACAACCTAGAATGGCTTCCCTAGGGAGTATGCTAATCTTGTACAAAAAATACCTTGTTTTCAATGAAAATTTTAACATAAATCCAATATAAATTTTAGTAATGATGAAAGTTCAACCATGATCCAAATTATATGTATTGTAGTACGATTCCCTTGATGTTTTTCCTAGTTATGGATATATATACCCATATTTTCAAAAAAACAATCAAAGTTCCAAATTGATGGGAACTCATACTTCTCATGTTGATGGATTTTGATAACTTGAGGTAAGTTTGTTACATGATTAGATGGGTGTAAGCTAATATTGTAGAAAAAAATACCCTCTATACAATGCCAAATTTGACATGAATATTACAATAGAACTTTCATTAATGATCATAGTTCAACCACGCTACAAATCTTGTGTATGGTGGAACAATGCCCCTTGGCCGGGCTTGTCCCATTTAATTTAGATTGTTGAAAATTCAATTAGAATAATTGTTTGATGGGAAATTTTATTTATTTTATTTTCATATTCAAGCAACTCAAGGAAATTTTTCTACATGATTAGAAGAGAGTATGCTAATTGTAGGGCAAATGATTTTCTTTTGACAATAAATTTGACATGAATTCCATAGAAATTTCATTCATGATCAAAGTTCCACAAGGATCCAAGTTATTTGTATGGTGGAATGATGCCTCTTGACTCAAAATAGACTAGTATATAATTTATCACATGTTTTTGCATTTTTTTGGGTGGAAAAAATGGAGCTAAAATCTTGTAGAGTCCATTTTAGGTTCAAGTTTTATTTTAGTGATTCAAGGTCCTAAAAATTATAGAATCCATTCGAGGAATTGAACAATCATTTTTGGAATCAAAACTTTGCAAACAACATTGTTGTGCCCTTAACATTTCTCTACACCTTAAGAGTTTTCCAATGGTACAAAGATAACCTCTATCGAAGTTTGTTTTGAGAACGTTATGACTCTTGCAAGTTGACCTATCTTGTTGACCACCATGGTGCTACATGGATGTTAGGTCATCTCCCATTACTTAGAATGTTGACATATTCCATTTTATACTTTGAAGAAGATTCTCAAGGGTCCAAAAACCTAATCCTAATCGAGAGTCAAGGCATGCAAAAATCTCAAAACTGGATGACTATCATGACATGGTAAATATTGGGCCACTAAGAAAGGAAAGGGTTATATTCTTTTTGTATTGGTTTTTTGTTCCATAGTTGGGTATATAAAGAGACAAGAATACCAGAGTATAACATGGGAGGTAGAAGAAATTTTGTATCCATATAGGGCACAATATCCATGCCAACTTTGTAATGAGTTCACCTTTATTTGTATTAGCGTTTCATAACCAAGAAGAAAAGAACAAGGCATAGTCCTCACCTTCTTGTTGGGTTTTCCTATATTGGGTTTCCCAAGTTATATCTTGCGGTCATTTTGTGGATGGTGTGGTTTTTATTTTGGTTTCTTTTATTTCATTATTTTGAGTGCCAAGCTAGTAATATTAAATCTTAATCTTAAGTAAAACACTTCATGTCACGTCCCCATGCCTCCGACCGGCAAGGAGGACGCGACCGAAGCTTTGACCACCCGGGCTAAGAGCCCATGAACATGTGAATTCATAAAAATGCTCAACAGAATGCATTGAAGCAAGAACATGCACATATGTAATTATTTCTCATACACAGATGCAATCATCTATCAGACACAGCGGAAACATCATACATTCAACAAGCATTCAACATGTTCATTACATTCATTAACAGAAATTATAGTTTCAGAAGTAAAAATGGACAATATCACTTATCTTATGAAAACTGCATTCCGCAACCAGCTACGTCACTGCAACGTTCCACCCCACCATAGGCCAGCGTGCTCCTTAATCTCTCAGCAGCGCTGCCACCCCCGAGCTAGGCATGATTCTCCAAGGAATAAGGGAACAAGCAGGCTTACACATAGCCAAGGATACACAAAACACAACCAAGCCAACATAGTTGGGTTTATCAGGCCATTAAGGAGTTGGGAAAGGCTCAATGCTAAGCTGGTGAGCTCATTACAGAGCTAGGAACACTTACACCAGAACTAGCCTGGCTTCTAAGATACCCACACACACCCAACACAAGGAATCAGTCCCTTCTCTGCTACACAATCCCTCAGGCCCTGCATTCCCTTCCAGTGCTATTCAGGGGTTGTGGAGAAGAAAGTCAGCCCTCTAGCTCTGTCTATGTGGTTTCCAATCACACCAGGTTTATCAAGCAAGCCAAGCCCCCATCCCTACTCCCCACACAGTCCGAAGACCAACCATTACACACATGCAATCAAACAACAATTGCAGCTTAACAGGGAAAACAATTTCCTGAGTCGTTCTTGGCCCTGTCATGGCCAAAACGACTCCCAAGCGAATTACAACCAATTCCCAAATGCAATAGCAAACACAATTACAACAGGGGAAAATCAGCAGTCCGTCCAGGGCAATGAAGCCACGGAAAGACTTACACAGACCATGCTGGAAAAGAATTTACAGACTCCCGACCTGGGCATGAGTAACAATCAATGCAGAGCCCACAATTCAACCCGTGAGGAAAGGATACCGACACATCATCCGCAAGTCCGTAGAGGAAAGCTACTGTGTGGGTAAATCCAGGAAAATCCCGTGTGTGAAGATGAGAAACGGGGAGGAATCCCTCTGCATGAGAATGAACAATAATGGAGAGGACGCGAATTGGAAGTGCGTGAGCCACAGCAATGTCGTGGAGAGAGTGGTATGTCTATGTAGTGGAGAGTGCATTTCTTTTTCCATTCCGAAGTCAACCATGGGTGGAGTGTGAGTGTGGGTGAGGACTGACAGTCCTGCCACCCCACTCCCAAAAAAATTAACTTCCTCAACCACCAGCAGCAATTCTTCAATGGAGGTGGTTGGGTAAACAAGGAAAGGTGACACATGGATTTTTTTTTATCCCATTGGCCAAGGTTTGACAATTTCCCCCCACCCTTAAACTTGTGAAAATCATGCCCCTTCTCAATTTAGTTGTCGCTATCATAGCTGGTCGGAGTCATTTAATTAATTATAGATGCATATTTACATGATGATAAACTTAAAACGTATGCCGCATGCCCCGATATACAATCAGTGACAATTTTAAATCCAAAACATAGCATAATCGATCAATGGTGGGGCCTTGGCCTTTAGCCCCACACCATGATCACTTACAATATATACATCATGTGCATTTAATGCAACGGGGTCAAAACCGGGGTGTTACACTTCACAAAAAAGAATTTGCATAAACTTGCAAGATTAGTTTTGGTGAACTATTATAATAGAATGTCCATGGTGTTCTATATATCACATTGGTATTAGAGTAGTTTTCATTGGGTTTTTTAATGCCAAATTGTAGGATTTGTGAATTTGCTTAATTAAATATAACTTAGCCATGGTGGATAAGTATAATACCAATCCAAGAGATGATTCAAAGGATATTTTCAAAGTTAGAAGCACACGTTTTTTACATATATTGCAACATTATAGTAAGTTTGGACCTTTCAAGGAGTTTTAAATAAGCTCTGACTCAAAGGTTGGATCATATGGGAAATACACAAAGAAGAGCAAAAAAAGGAGCTAGAAAAGGATCCAAAGAAAGAGATACTAAGTGTTAGTATCTCTTCTTCCCAATCTCTATTTATAGTAGAAGCGAAAGTGGACACGAAACCCTATAAATGAGAGATTGATGTTATTAAGTTGAATCAATAGTTGCAATGATTAAAAGTCTATTTCAGTGCTCAAAACATAGGAGACGTGCAAAAGAGGTTGTTTACTTCACCAAATTTAGAGGGACGTGACCAAAGTTGGTGGAAAATCCACATTGGGATGCTTAGGTTAAAGGGTGATACCCAAATAACTAAGTGGGAAGTGCTTAGAACCCTCATTAAGTCCTCATTTTACCTTTTTGGGTATGAATAAGACTAATGGAGTTTTTGGTTTTAATTTTGGTAGAAGCAAGGGTGGAGTGTACAAGATTACACCACCGAGATCCAAAACCAATCCATTATGTTAGGAATATCTCCCAATATCCCTTATGCACTCCACAAGTACTAGGTGGTCCTCATAACCATTTAGGGAGGTGAGTGATGCTTTTTAAATCTAGGATTGTTTATGAGACCTATTTGCAAGCACAATATTTAGAGAAAATGGACATGAAGAAAGGACAAACAAATGGTTATGAACATAAAGACCACCAAAACACTGCCAATAAAGGAAAGAATAAGTTGAAAGGAAAGGATGAAAATACATTAATCTTCATTGATGTCAACACACATGTGCTTATATTGTATTTGGTGCACCAATGCGTATATTGTATTATATAAGCACCAGTGTGTATAACATCAAATAAATACCGATGTATATTCTATACTACAACTACACTGAGGTGTATCTTGTTTTGTCAATGCATCATGGTGTATCTTGTTTTGTCAATGCATCAGAGCATATCTTGTTTTGTCAATGCATCGGTGTGTTGGACACACCAAGTACACAGAGAGGGGGGGGTGAATCTGTGTGTGTAGTCTTTATTAATTTTTCAACTTTAACAATCAACAACTTATTCAATATTATGCATGATCACATTATCATTATATCATCATGAGCAGTTTTATCATCATCATATCATCGTCATCACATAGAAAAAATAGCAAGACAATACACAAGATTTTTATGTGGAAACCCAAGTCCTTGGGGGAAAACCATGGAATCCTTTTTAAAATAGTTTTCCAGAAATAACTAGAAGGAGGAAACAACCTCCCTTATTATAAATACTTTAATTTTCCATCTACAACTAGAAGGAGGCTTCAACCCCCTGATTTACAGGCTCCAACCTGAAGGAAGCTACAACTCCCTAGTTCTCTGACTTCAACCAGAAGGAGGCTACAACCTCCTTTCCTTAACCCATCCTACCACCCTGATACGAAGATAGAAACTATTGAACCACTACCGCACTGATCCTGCGGACCTGCTAATCAACACTTTTACTGCACTGCACAACATGTACCACATTACACAACCTGTACCAAAATGCACAACCTATACCATACTACATAACTTGTACCACACTAAAAAACCACTACCACTAATCATCATCTGATCACTACTCATCAACCGATCACTATCCACTGTATCACACTACTCATCAACTAGTACAATCAACCTGTCCAATCACATTGTACCAATCAATCTGTTTCTCACATAAACCAAGTTAGTCAATCTGAGCTTGCACACCAAACTCAACCAACCTGGGTCAAACCAATTGTTCATACTATTCAGCTAACCTGAGTCAAACCAACTCCACATAAGACAACTTGTTTCAATCTTACTCAACTGAACCAACCTGAACCAAGATGCTTGTGTACCTGTGCCAAATCAATCATATACTTGTGTTAATCTAATCAAGTGCTCTAACAATCAACCGACCCTTCTTACGTGTCCTATTTCATCAAGAGACATGTTTGAGCATCCAAGATACTTCACATATGGTCAACCAAACTCTATCTAATCACACCCAACTCAATGACACCACAACCAACCTCAATCATAGTCAAGGAATACTTTATAGTTAAACATGATATACCTCTGTTGTAGCTGCAACTGTTCTCCCCAAATTTTGCAAATTTTGGACCCCCCCTTGTTTCGATTTGATGCTACGTGAATCAATTGGATCCATGATTTTTGGTCAAGCTTTAATTTTGATGATTAACAAAGATGAACTCTCGTCCTGTTTTAGAAACTGATTGTGATGGAAATTGTTGCGGGTCGCAGATTTTAAGTTTGTTTTGCTTGTCGATCGGATCAAGTGTTCTTTGTATGGGTTGTCGTTTCAGAGGTAAAACAGGTTTTCGTCCGTTGTTGAATTTTAAAAACTGTCCGAAACACTTAATATTTTTATATTGATGGGGTGTCAAGTTATGTTCGGAGGCTGTAGTCTTGTTTTTCTTCCGCCGTTGCGGGTCCCAAAGCAGTTAAGCACCTGAAGGGTAAAGCGCTCCGACCATCGATGCGGGTTTGCCTTTAGTCGCGGATTCGTAGTATGTTCCTCTTCCGCCGTTGCGGCTGGGAAAGTCATTTGGTTTTCGATGTCAAAATCCCCCCGATTTCCAATTGAGTTTTCCCACCCATCGTCGCATGCTTGTAGCCTTTCCTCTTCTTCCATTGTAGCTGGGCAGTGCTTTTGCTTCCGATGTCGGTATCCTCCTGATTTCTACTGTTGGTGTTTTTCTTCCGAGCCTGTAGGAGGACAAGGTAGTGGTGTCCGCATTTGTAAAATAGCGGTGGTGCACCTGGTCATTTCCTGTGGATTAGCCGTTTCAGTTAGTATAATTGCTGCTTTGTTTTATAACGCAATCCCAATGAATGATGCACGTTGGTTAATTGCAGGTGGACTCAAGGGATTGGTCGGGCTACCACGGCGCGAAGGCATAGCTGGAAAGTTTGGCACAGGTCGAACCGTGGCCATCAGGATTGCAAGAAGGACAAGTGAAGGAAAA
>LPNX010046749.1:78720-91354 GCA_001517045.1 Pseudotsuga menziesii | reverse complement strand
CAGATAAAGAGATAATGTGCTTTGCTGGATCTAAGCTGGAGATCAGTTCATAATTGCTGCATTATTAGAAGTGAAAATTGTAGAAGGGAAAATCCAGATACCAAAACAAAAACAAAATCCAGAAATTGCAGATGGATTCTGGTGCTCGCCATCAATCACAGAAATGGACTACGGGGGAGAATACATCAAATACTATAATCTTCTCGTATCAGTTTCTATAATTCAATCGTTTCTCATATGCATACTTGATATAGAAACTTAAATTATACGCATTCGCATACCTGAGACAAATCTGTAATTGCTCTCAGCCTTATTCCGAAGGTCCAGCTTGTACGTATTGTTTTGAAGTGTGTATAGGTGTTTTGATTTACTTACAAATATATATATATACACACACACACACACACCTAAGATTATTAATTATTAAGCCGACTTGTATATATATAGATATATAAGCCTACTTTTTTATGTGACATGTGTCATCTCCACGTTCAGCACGGAATTACACTTCTACCTCATACCGGGCTGTAGAATGCGCCTCTCGGCGCAACAAGTATTGAAAGGGTTTACAATTAATTGCGTATAAGCTACATCTGCAATAATATCACACATATCAAATAGGAAAACTTCTTATATCATGGAAGCCAATGTAAATATCCAACCGCACCCACTTTTGTAATTGGTGATCACTGTTAGGTATGCTTACAATAGAAAGAAAAAATTTCAACGAAAATTATGGGAAAATGGGGCTTTTGTGAAAAAATACACAATCACTTTCTATAATTTTACTGGTATAGCAGCACTAACTACTTTACAAACTGTTGAACGAGTCATGATTCAATTTTGAACATGGTTCCATATCACACCACCCACTAAGGTCTAAACCTTCTAAAGGCACAAATGAATGATCGAGCCCTAGTGTCAGCCCTGATTGGTTCGAGGAGTTTCCATTTCATCGTGCTAGGTTACCCCAAATAAGTGATTGGATTCAGACGTTGAACCCTCGACAACCATTTCATCCGCGGAAGCAGACCGCTTGTGGCACCCAAACCTTGGACCAGTTGCAATGCTTCCCTTGGGCCTCGAATTTAATGGAAGCACCATAGCGACTTTGAAAACTTAGAAGCACTTTAGCGACCTTGCAAACTTAGAAGCACTTTACAAAATACATATAATTATGGAAGAGATCTAAGGTAATTTTTCACTGTACATGGTAAAAATTCTGTTAAGAATTTCGACCGAATTTCACTACATTACATATGCGATTACATGCCAACCTCCTGAATCCATCTACTAACCATAAGCATTACTGCTATCCCTACTTTGATTCTGATCCAACTAACAGACCTAAACCCTGGAATGTAGAATATAAACCCTACTTCTGACCCTAGTCTTGTTCGGTCCAACTACTAACCTAAAATCTGTAGCACAACATCATAAGTTGTACTACTATCCTTATTTCACTATGATCCAGCTACTAACCCTAATTTCATTATGATACAACAATCGTAGAGTTCAATCTCCTAAACCCTAGCTTAGAGGAAGCTAAATCTCACAAGAGAGTTGCGAAAAGCTTCCACAACGTTTACGTTTAACTGTAAAAAACTTCAAAACTTCAACTTACAAACAGATAATTATATTCCAAAGAAAACTGGGTACAGATTTAAGGAACCAATGATGGGAAGCCTACAAGAGTTTGTTCTAGCAGCAACCAGCAAGGTGATCAGGATTCTAGTTTGCATACATTTAACGTGCTTTATGAGTATGTTAAGTGGAACCTTATTTAAAATAGCTTGTGAATCAATGAATGATATGGAAAGAGAGAAACCAAACCATTGTTTGAAAATAGTCATTTACGCAGTAGCAATTGAAAGTGAAGAGGAGCTGCATTGGAAAGATTGAAACTCTTGACGTTTAGACCCGTACTTTGGGATCATCATCAAGAGACTATTGAAGCCTGAGGGAATTGAGTAATATGCATGACAAATATATATAACCAAAAATCTAAAAATTTCTTTTAACCAAAACCGACTTTTCAAACAAATTTATCTCACATAAAAACTTACCCATCTATATATATTTATCGAGCATCTTACTCAATTCCCTCAGGGTTCAATAGTCTCTTGATGATGATCCCAAAGTAGGGGTCGAAACGTCAAGAGTTTCAATCTTTCCAAGGCAACTTCTCTTCACTTTCAAACCATTGTTGTTCTCTGCACTAAATTTTCAGAATTATGTCAAATTTCCTGTATGTGAGAATGATCAATCTAGTTTTGTATGTTCTCTGTGGCAGTACCTTGTGGATACGGTCTGCAATTTCTTCAGTGTCTGGAATGCGAGGAGAGTGTATGTCATAAACTCCAGGACCAATTCTAGCCCCATATTTCACACCTGCCTGGAAAACTCTCAGCTATTTCTCATCAGACCGGGAATTCTCAATGGTAATGACATCGACATCCATATCAATGATGGAATGAATGATGTCATTGAAGTTCGAGTAACACATGTGGGTGTGGATCTGAACAAACAAATACCATATCAGGAGGGAAAGGAGAATTGATATTGCAAGAATTGTTAAATGCTAAAATAATCCAAAATCAGTTCAACTCATGCCCACTACTTGCACATTTATAATTTTATACTACAGATAGTGATGAAAGAGGGAAACATAGAAATTTAAACAAGCCTGAGTAGTATCCTTTACACCATAGTTGGTGATACGGAAACCATGAACAACCTATTCCAGGTAGTGAGCCTATTCTTCCTTGCGCAAAGGTATCCCTTCCCTTAAGGTGGGTCTCATCGATCTACATCACCTCGAAATGCAAAAATGATTGTAGTTCGGTGATATATAACAATGAAGTTAAACATAATATCACTATACAGTAAATAAACAAGTTGGAAATATTTTAGATTGAGCAATTGCAAAGGCATACCTGAATACCAGATGCCTCCAAATCTTCAACCTCCTCTTTGATGGTTAGTGCAATTTGCATGCTAGTTTCTGACCTATGAGACATATATAAGGAACTCGAATCAAAAGGATGAAATCAGGATCTAACAATTCAATAAAGGGGTAAATTCAACTGGGGATCACAAGTGGAGATTCAACTAGAACAATATCTAGCAATTGTGGTGAAGAGTTGGTCACCCTTACTTGGGTTGATCATCTCTTACAAAGGACCAATTCAAAATTTTCACAGGTCCTGTAAGCATACCCTTCATAGGGCATGCAGTCAAACTCTGGGCATACTTTGACCAAAAAATAGTCATTGGTTTTGGTTGGCTGACATCTCCATAAATAATCGGCGACTTTACACAACGAGAACCATAAGACTATACCCATCCATTTACTATGAAATCAAATCCTTGAATATGTTCCCCAAAATATTCTACCATGTCATTTCTCTGCAAAAATAGATAAGGCAAATAATTAGCTTCCATCATAACATAAAATGACGTTTAATGGTTTCACCAAAATCAATGCAACACCCACCTCGGTTTCACCATGCACAAGAACATCAATGTCGAGATCTTCCTATATTTTAACCACTTTTGCAATTTCCTGTTGAATGGATTAAATGTAATCTGCTTCTGAAATCCTGTTACAAATTAAAAACGTATACCATCTTAGACATGCATTTTGACAGACAATGGACAAACTATTGGAAACACATACTTGTTTTATCTAAGCCTTATACAATATATTTTACAAATTGTCATTTGTCCAATATAACATACTTGTTCGATTTGTATTCACGGCGAACTCTACGAAGTTATATTGTCTGAGGAAAGGACCTAATTGTGGTTGTTGGAAGAATTGGGAGGATCAATTTTTTTTGTTGTGCATCTAAACAAGTAATGACAGGTGTAACTCGTCGGTGATCGGTACCTTTTAGAGCTTCAGCCTGTAATTTCAACATACCACTTAAAATATTGTACATAATGGTTGGCAATTAGCCATCTACATAATGTTGAAGGTAATGTACTCATAAGATCTGAAAATATCATTTTATTTCATTAACTGTTTGTACTATGTAGACTTGCTATATTAATAAGTATAAGATAGCCAGAGAAAAAGGAAACAATATAATTAACAAATTGAAGATAATAAACCAAACACTAGGAACAAAGCATTTGTTAGCATACAGCTCTTTGCATTGCCTTATTGTTCACTTTAGGAGAGGTCTTTCTTGAATATATAGTAGCTGCATTAGCCGCAAAATATGCTTGCAAAAAAAGACTATATTTAGATAGACTTAGATTTTTGAATAAAATGTTCTAGAATACAAAAACATCAGTATGAAAGCAATGCTTAGATGGAAAAAGGGCAGATTCTAGATGCAAGTAACAACCAACCCTTGAGTTCAAAACTTCAAAAAACTAGACTGCAGTTACCCTCTAGGCCATGGTATTCATGCCTATAGGAAATGTATTCCAACTTGTAATTGCAATAACGTTGTCTTCACAAATAATTCTAACAGTAATCAATGCTATGCAAGTTCCAAAAATGTCAAG
This sequence comes from Pseudotsuga menziesii, assembly GCA_001517045.1. Lineage (NCBI taxonomy): Eukaryota > Viridiplantae > Streptophyta > Pinopsida > Pinales > Pinaceae > Pseudotsuga > Pseudotsuga menziesii. The sequence continues at coordinate 86,836 of LPNX010046749.1, read as the reverse complement.
ATTTTTACCTAATCTGGTTGACCAATCAATGCTTTTGAGAGAGTTACTACTTCAACTACTTTTTGTGCAGCAAATGCAAGCCAGGACTTAATCTCATTATCAAGTTTTGTCTCATTCACTAAATCCATAGCTATATGGAGAAGAGAACAGGAGGTAAAGACAGCTATTTTATCTGCAATGCAAACAGATGGAATTCTCATATTAAATAGGAAATCATATGCAATTTCTTAGTCCAAGAGCACCTCAAGCAAGAGGAAGATAATGTGCATATTTCACGCACACCTTTACCAACAGTTGTTTCAATATCCTTTAAAATGCTAAACAATTGTGCCAAATCATTAGCCCATATGTTTTGTCCATCAATTACTCCAGCAAAAAGGTATTTGTCTCCAGGGAAACCGATAGTTTTGACAAGGTTGAGTGTTTGAGTTCCTCGTATTAGATCCAACCCAATAGCAGATATATCCTTCAACCATATGATGATCCTGAGTTAAATGGTATATCTCACAGTATTAGAAAATTTAGATTCCCAAACCCACACTCAGACTTTTGGAATTCAAGTAGTATCTAACTATTTTTGAGAAAATGAATGATGGTGCAAATAGGGTATTTCACAGTATTAGAAAATTTAGATCCTTGAAGCTAAACTATGTGATTTTTGGAGTTCAAGTACTATCTACCCATTTTCAAGAGAAATGCAGTATCATTTTTATATTGTAAATAAAAAGAGAGGTACCATCTACATAAACATATGCAAAGGATGCCACCTTACCTATAGGTCTCAACAGGAATATCAAAAAAGCATGTTTCTACAAGCAATTTGGTCCCAACAAGTACTTCCTCTAAGAAAGAATAAGCTTTAGAGAAGGCATTGAGGTGATGAGCCTCAATGTCCATCACAAGCAAGGGTTCATCAAACTGTATCTGTGTTTCCCTAGCTTCCTTCAACTCACCTAAGACCTCCCTAAATTAACCATCACACAAAGAAAATATTTTTTTTAAGATTGCACCATACTTACAATATCAAGTGCAGGAATTCATGACTTAAGGAGGATTCTACATGAAAACTTACTTGTAGATCGGAAGAATTGCACCAAGCAGATACAGAAGGTCAAATGTTTTAGGAACACCCTTTGCAGGCTTTGATAATAACAAGTATGACACATAACCTATGATGAGAGGTATAGTCTCAATACCAATATGCACTCCAAACTCAAGCATTAATTGTACATTCTAAAAGTGGCTACATTCTCACAAAATCCAGCATCCATAACCTTCATGCCAACGAAATGTGGAAAATGTAGGGATATTTCTCAGTCAAACAGTAAAAACTTAAAATTGGGTGCTTTTCATTCCGAGAAGCTAAGAACAACCCATAAGAAATCCTGCTTCAAATATAAATGTTATTGTGGTAAAATGAAGAATAATACTAACCTCTTAAGCCTCTTTGTATTCATCCACGGCTTTGTGTGAAGAGTACTTGAATTTAATTTCTGTTCCCAGATCTGGAACTATGTTGTGGCTGGAAAGGCCAAGATTATCTATGTTTAAATCCTTTCAATGAACAAAATTTCACAAATCTACTTAGTAAAGTCATGATATTCGCAGCCTGCTAGAATTTGTAGTGTTGCACTTACTAGTTTGTGACAAACCAGTTGGCCGTCATCTCCATAGCAGGAAGCTTATCATTTCTGCATGCCATTGAGAAGTAAGTGTCGAATCCAATCTCACCACCAGTCCACCCATATCATGGAGGAACATCCCCAACCATTGCAATTGTGTCAAGGACTTGATCATAGTAGGAGAACGTGTTGCTTGGGATGTATGTTAGACTAGCACCAACCATCTGCTTCCATGTTGCAACTCTCAAATTCTTTGCTACATTCTACAAGTCAGCTGCACTACTCTTGCCATTCCAAAAGGATTCAAGTGAAAACTTGAGTTCTCTCTTGGGAGCAATGCGGGGATAACCAGCCACATGGGAAGCCATGAATTAAAGACTTTGAATCCTGCTCAAGGGACAAAAAAAGGATGCTTGTAAACTATCAAACAAGATCATGGGTGCATTGACCACTTTGACGAATATCTAATACAAAATATTTTTAATTGTATACACTCATAAGATTCCAACATCACAGTCAGAACCAAACAGGCCTATGAGACTATAACATCAACCAGCTGGATCAAGGCTATTAATATGAACTTTAACATAACTTTATTCGAGTACTGATTACTGACAAAAGGATTATGTAGTTGAATCATGTACATTGACCATTTTACATTGGCAAAAAGGTTCAAACTCACTAGTAATTCACATTATTATACCCAGTGCAAATTTATAGTCTAGTATTCAACCATAAGGACATATACAAATATTATCTTATAGTCTCCCCTACTGCAAATTCATACTAACCTAAGATACAGAACCAACATGGGTCTGCAGGACTGGGCTACATATGCCCAGAAAATAGTGCACACCTAAACAGATAATCTACGATGATCAAAAATTAAGGATGGTTTGAGGGATTATATAGCATTTAATTGGACTGCAAAGTTCTAATATTTGTGGAAAGGAGTCTACTTCCACCATATCAGTGATAGGGAAATTAGCTTGAAGCATATCTAAGACATCTTTAACAGATAACATCAAAAGCATAAGCAACCAAATGATGCAACCAGCGTAGATCAATCTTAAACCCATATCTATCAAGCACTAAGAAGGATCCAATTTCTTGAGCTGTAATTTTTTTTGGATGTGTAAAAAATTTAAGATAAAAAAATGTATACCTCAATAAATTGGATGCATCGGTGCTTGATAGACCTGGATTTAAAATAGATCTTTACTGGTTTTATTTATTTTTATTGTAAAAATAAACATATTATTCTTTTGTGGTGTGGGTTATAATTACCACATCAACATTACCCACGTTACATGACTACATCCCCCACACACTGGGTTGTAGAGCACCTCGCTACTCTCGGTGCAATCATACCCCTCACTGCTCTAAAATTGGTGAAAAGATCTAGTTTAATTTGGTGAGAGATCATTTTCATGGTTTTTGTCAGAATCTTAGGCCTCTTTGCCAGTTCAGTGAATACACTGTCATCACAGAAGCTAGTATAGGCCTCCCCAGCTAGGATGATCATCATGGCAGCCAGTATAGACCTCACCAGACAGGATGATCATTAGGGATGTATGCAGTTATGTTTAAACCCTGAGATTTCACTCAAATAAAAACCTAAAATACTATGGAATCATATTAGTTTTAACATGGTTGTCTGTATAAACTGGATATTTCAATCAAAATTACAAACCAAATTAACAACAAATGTCTACACACAATAACAAAAACACTAGTACGGATACTGGGTTGTCATTGTGGAGACCTATGAACTTTAACATTACTAAAGATGCTAGGTTTTAATTGTGAAGATTCATGTCCAAATTTCATGGAAGACATGTGTTGCCACTAAGATATCGAAAATAGAAAATCTACAGCATTGATGAGTCACTGGGATCCATTACTCCCCACCAATCAACCTAAAACATTTACAATTACCTAAAACAAACATCAAAATTGGGGATCATAGCTCTTCACAAGATAATACAAACACATCTAAATATACATATCTGAGTTCCAATATTTGATACATTACTCGTTTGTGTGAACTCAACACCCTATTTTAAATGAGTCTTTACAAGTGTTAATATTCAATATACCAATGCATAATCTAGATTCAAATCATTGTTTCTCTATGACTCACACGCATAAAGTTGATAGATCACCCCAAACTGTGGAGTGCACGTGGGTTCTCTACATATGACAAAACAAATGATGAAGGTTTTTCAACTTCACCTTCTGAATTACGAATAAAAAACATGAAATGGAACTAGAAGGGAGAACTAACCTGCAAAGGAAATGGTGGCAGCAGTTGCAGAGTGTATATCCTCTACTGAATTTCCAAAAGTCTTGAATGAAGTATGACTGTGTGGACAGATATAGATATATATACACACGTGGAGAGTTTGCGGTGGTCATAAGAAAATCCTATTGGGTAGGTAATGGGATGGTTGTTGTCTTTTTACAATTATTCCCTATCCCACCCACAATGGCCCTCCATGTGATATGATCCAACAATTAAAACAATTTTAGGAACATGATTTCCATTTTATTCCCAGAGTTAGGTGTCATTAGATTTAGCGGCCACCTTTGACTTGATAATCATAGTTTGTTTATTATGTATAATCACCAAATCTCTTGGTATTCTTTAACTATTGTGAATTAGGTCAAGCCAGCAACACACTTTGCTTTCTTGGTGAACTAGTTGGTGCTTATGGTTTGGCTTTTATGCATGTGAAAGGATAGAATAGTTTGCGTCAGCTCCATGGTTGAGGTATAACGTTGTCATACTATTTTTCTTTTTATTTGTTGGAAAAAAATTTAGGGCGTCAATCCTTTGGTAATATAGTTCAGTAAAAATGTGAAAAATTGAATGGAAGCAATACTGAAATTAGATATAACTACCTCAAGGGAGCATTCGACAATGGTGAGAATCGAATTCATTAGATATAACTACCTGAAGGGAGACTTCGACAGTGGTGAGAATCGAAGTCATTCAAACCCTGAAAGGTTTTTGAAGTTTATATCCCAGAGGAAACCCCAAGACCCTCTTAAACACAAAATTCATGGAGAGCCCAAATTAAGGTTTTCAACACTGAACAAATTCTTGTGGTAGAGAGCTCCACCATCGATTCCCTAAGGTTGCGAGAACTAAGAACGAGCTACCTCTTTGGACAAAAACTCCAATATTCCCCTGTGTAGTGATGCTTAATAAATTAATTATGATGAATCAATGAGCTTTGTCTAGTCTACAGCCTATCTCCCTTCAGATGCCAAGTATAGGGTTTGAGATTTTCCAAATTTTGCAACACGCCTATGGAATTACCAAATTCTACCAATTCCTTGTTTGGCGGCAACTCCAAATGAAAATGAATATATTTATTTTCTTGTTTATATATATATATATATAGTTATTTATTGTTAATTATTTATAATATAATATAAAACTAGTATACCATTATTTATATGTACCAATTCATTGTTTGGTGGCAACTCCAAATGAAAATGAATATATTTATTTTCTTGTTTTTTAATATATATATTTTGTTACTTATTGTATATTATATAATATACAACTAGTATACCATTATTTATATGTATTGTTTATATGTTATTAAATTAACTTTCTAATATATATATATATTAGTAAGTTAAGGCAATATATATATGGTGGGAAGAGTTTTGGCACATTGGAATTTAGATGGGTTGTGTTAGATTCGAAAGCTATGTGGCCACCAATCAAGGGGGATGGAATGCACAACAAAACATTCTTATATTAACACATGCGCAATATAATGGGAGGTGATCTACAAAGGAGTTTCAGCAGTTGAGCGTCACGGGAGAACTTGTAGAGGTTATAGGCCATAATGAGTGTCACTCTGTACTTCCTATTAGTCATGTCGATTCACTAAATCGTGTTACAAAATAATCCATTTAATGTTAATTCATGGAATCGGGTGGTTGCAGTAAGCAGTGCAGATTTGCGTCATGCATTGTTTGGGTACATAGGGTACTCCCAAATGACCGAACACCTTGAGCAATCGCTTAACACAAATAGATCACAGATCAACACACCAATGTTTGTCACGTGGTTAAAACCCTCGAGAGAGAAACAGTCCACGGCCCCAGCCAAATAGCTACTTGGAGCAATTTATTATGCAAAAGAAAGAAAGTTACATGAGCTTCTCATAATCAATCAACTAGCCAAGGACCCTCCATTCTCTTTAAATAGAGATCATGGACCAATCGAGTGTTAAGCCACAAATTAATGGTAGGTATGATCTAAGAGAAGTTGAACCGTCGGATCACTTTACGTCTAGAGCATATCGTGACTGTCGGATTAGAATATTTACAAATGCATACTAATGCATACTAAAGAAACACACTTTACCTAATGGATATATTACACAAGAACAACTTGGGATAGGATTGAAGGATTTACAAAAGTGACACTATTAGGATAAGGAATGAGGCATTAGAGCCTATCCCCCCTTAAGGACACATTCCTGAACTCCTGACATAGATTGAAGTTTAGAAAAATTTGCTTCTGTAAGAGACTTGGTGAAGATGTTTACAACTTGATCATCTATAGGGCAATAGAGCATTTCAAGAACACGATCATGAACAAGATTTCTGATGAAGTGCATGTGTAGCTCAATGTGTTTGCTGCATTGATGTAGAACTGGATATTTGGCAAGCTTGATGGCACTTTGATTGTCGCACCAAAGTGGAGTAGGCTGTTGCTGCTTGAATCCAAACTCTGAAAGGATCTGTCGAAGCCATAAAGCTTCTTGACTGGCATTAACTGCGGCTCGATATTATGCCTCTGCTAAAGAAAGAGAAAGAGCTTGTTGTTTCTTACAAGCCCAAGTGATAGGTCCAGATCTCATACTAAAAACATAACCTGCAATAGACTTTCGATTATCAAGATCATCGACCCAATCTGAATTAGTGAAACCAACCAACAAAGGTGTCCCCCCTGTACTGTAATGAATCCCAATCTGAATTGTACCTCGAATATATCGAAGTATTCTTTTTGTTGCTTTCCGGTGACTTTCATGAGGAGTTTTCATATAACGGGCAACACAACCAATGACAAAGAAAAGGTCAGGACGAGAATGAGTCAAGTATAAAAGACTACCAACAAGTTGATGATACAAGGTGGCATCTACTTCAGGGGAAGTACAAGTGGCAGAAAGTTTGACTCCATACTAGAAGGGAGAAGGGGCGGGTTTACAATCTTCCATGTGGAAGCGACGAAGAAGGTTGCAAGCATACTTAGACTAGGAAAGAAAGATTCCTTCTTTGGTTTGCAAGACTTGGAGACCAAGAAAATAATGCAAATGTCCTAAGTCTGACATTTCAAAATTTTGCTTAAGACTGGATTTCACATGGGTTATGAGTTTAGGGTCACTACCAGTAAGGATAAGATCATCAACATAAAGAACAAGTATGATGAGATGGTTTCCTACTTTCCTGGTATAGACATTGAGGTTAGAATGGCATCTAGAAAAACCAGTGTCAAGGAGAAAGCTATCCATTTTGGCATACCAAGCTCTAGGAGCTTGCTTAAGGCCATATAAGGATTTCTTAAGGAGACAGAAAAGGCTAGAGTTATCCTGAACATATCCAAGAGGTTGTTCCATGTAAATTTCCTACTGTAAATCACCATGTAAAAAGACAGACTTGACATCCATTTGATGGACTTCCCAGTTATGTAAGGCTGCAAGGGAAAGAACAAGGTGGATGGAATTCATTTTTGTGACAGGAGCAAAGGTTTTATTGTAGTCAATCCCTTCAACTTGGAAAAAACCTTTGGCAACTAACCTTGCCTTAAGTCTTTCAACACTTCCATCAAATGCATACTTAGTTCTGTAGAGCCATTTATATTTGACAAGTTTTCTTCCTTTTGGAAGAGGAACAAGATCCCAAGTATTGTTCGACATTAAGGAACGATATTCTTCATCCATAGTTGCATCCCAATCTGGATTTCCTTAAGCTTCTGTGAAAGTTTCTGGATCATGATTCTCAGAAACTTGAGCCAAAAGAGAAGAGACTCACTGAAACTGAGAATGTGTTTGATATTGATCTCTAGGATCACCCGCAAGATCAGCAGTTGCTTCACATGTTGAACAGACCCATCGAGGAAGCATTGGTGTTGGTTCAATTGGAGGAACATGAGCAGGTGGAGGTGGATTTTCATCCTCACTGTCATCATCAAAAACTAGAGTTGGAAACCTGTCAAGGAAGTTGAAAGAAGAAGAAGAAGAAGAAGGCACAATCGCCGAATCAGGCTCGCAAGCCAAAGATGGCACACCTGCCAAGTTAGGCTCGCAGGCCAAGATATTTTCATCAAATTTAACATCTCTCATGTGAATGGGGCTGACAAAGTCTATAACCTTTTGTTTGCATCTTCAGAATATCCAACAAATATGCACTTTTCACTTTTAGGCTACAATGCTTTCCGTTTTTCATCCGGAATGTGAGCCCATGAT
>LPNX010046749.1:61273-78680 GCA_001517045.1 Pseudotsuga menziesii | reverse complement strand
CATCTGGTTTAATTTTACTCCATGCTTCTTTCGGTGTTATACCTTGTAAAACTTTAGTGGGTGTGCGATTAACTATGTAATTTGCACAATTTATGGCCTCCACGCAATATTGAAGACTTAGTCCCTTAGATTGGATCATACAATTATCCATTTCTTTTAAAGTGTGGTTCTTCCATTCAGCTACACCATTTTGTTGTGGTGTATATGGAACAGTGTGCTATTGTTGGATTCCTTGTTCAGTGTAGAAAGTAGTGAACTTGTTGTTAATATATTCTCCTCCATTGTCAGATCTTAACTTATTAATTTGATGACCAGATTGTTTTTCAACAAGGGCCTTGTAGGCCAAGAACATGTTAAATACTTCACTCTTAAGTTTTAGGAAGTAAACCCAAGTGCATCTAGAGTAGTCATCAATGAAAGTTAAGAAATATTTGAAACCAGAAAAGGAAGCAGATGGAAGAGGACCACACAAGTCACTATGCACAAACTCCAAGTGAACCAAGGTGTGCCAAGAGGCACGTTTGTCAAAACTGTCTCAATGATGTTTTTCGAGTACACAACCAGAACAAACACCATCCTTGCAAGATAACATCGAAATATCAGACACCATATTGTCTTTACATAGTTGTTGCAATGAGCAATCATTTAAGTGACCAAATCGCTCATGCCAAAGTTTGCTCAAGTTATCACTATGAGCAACAAAAATTGAAGAAAAATGTGATGACCCAAAGTTGTTAAATTTGTACAACCTGGTAATATCATCAACAGTTCCAGTAGCAAGGACATTTTGAGGATTTTTAAAATCCTTGATTACAACTTAGTGAGGTATAAACGTCATAGTTTTACCTTCACCTGAATGAGTAATTTGATAGACTGATCACAAATTACAGGAAATTTTTGGAACACATAGTACATCATTGAAATGACCATTTTCTATAGAAACTGTTCCAGATCCTACAACACTTAGAGATTTATCATCACCAACAAATATTTGTTTGGTGTTACATTCATGCATAGTAGAAAAGATGGTTTGATCCTTAGCCATATGATAAGATGCTCCAGGATCAATGAGCCATTCAATTGAAGTAGAAGAAGAAGATGCAGTATAAGAGTAACCAGAAGTGCAAAGGGCATGTCCATGAGAGGTAGATTCTGAAGATGAATCTAGGCTGATGTGGTGCTTCTTCATTGCTGCTTCCAAGGCCGCCATCTTCCTGAAACACTTAGATTCATCATGATTATCTTTCTCACAAAAATTGCAAGGACGCTCAGTCTTCTTTCCTTTTGGCTTGAATCCTTTGCCATTTTTTAAAGAAGGATATTACTGAGAGGGTTTGGGACCCTTGTTGTTTGGCTTATCATTGCAAAAATTATGTTTCTTGGGAGGCTTGGACTTCTCTTTCTATTGGAACAATAAGGTTTTCCCAGATGTATATGCATTGTTAATTATTCCAAGATGAATGAGCTTATATTGCTCTCTAATTAAGGAATCACAAAAGGATTCAAGACTAGGCTCTTGATAGCTAGCTGCAGTCAATGATTCTTTCATGGAGTAGAATGCAAATACAAAAACAAAATATGCAGGTCCAAATTTAGAAAGAATATGATAAATACATTGTTTGTCTTATTTCTTAATCTTGCATTTTGCACATAAAAGTCTAAGAGTTTTATACTTAGATAAATAGTCTTGAATGCATGAAAAATCATTTGGATTCAAGGAAATCAACTCATTCTCAAGTTGATGACCACAAATTTCATTGTGTTTACCAAACAAAGATTCCAACTTTTCCCAAGCTTGATCAGGTTCATCAATTCCAAATATGTGGAATCGCAAATCAGTAAAGATGGACATCCCAATCAATCCATGAGCTTCATCACATCTATTTGCCCATTTAATTTTTTTATCATCATCAGTGGGTTCTGTTTCTTTCCCTGATGTTATCCTGAAAAGTCCCCTACTTCACAAAACATCCTCCATATGAGATTTCCATGAGAAATAGTTAGAACTTGTACGTATAATACCACAAGGGGCGGCCATACTGTAAAATAATGGCTAAAAGAACATAAACTAACTGTCTGGATGCAATGAGCTCGAACAAATATGCGGTTTTAAAAAAAAACGGCTCTGAAAACTTATTCTGGATGATGAAGTTATGCTTGATGAAAGAAAATGTTGAAGATGTCCCCAATAATGATGTGGCAGATATTAACTTGAACAACTTAAAAAAAGAACCCCCCTCTTCCCAAGATCAACCTTTGACAATCACTTTACATTAAAGTTGCTTTTAAGTGAATCACTTTTGTAAAACAAGTAATGTTGACTTTTACAATAATGTTACTTTAAATAGTGCAGCAATAAATTAAAAGACTTAAGTGACTCACTTTTTATTTTATTTTATTTAAGTGAGATACACTTTTACAATAAAATAACATGAAAATAAAAATTGCATGCACTAAATAGTAGCTTAATAAGACTTGAACTCAAGACCTATTAAGGAATAAAGCAACTTTGGACCAAATGAGCTAAGTTTAAAAGGTAAGTAAAAGAATGGAAAGGGGAAGGGTTTTTTTTTTAACTCTTCTCTCTCTCGTTCTCCGTGCTTGCCTTTTTTTTCTGCAAATCACAAAAATACAAAAAATACAAAACAAAAAAAACTTTTCCCACACAATGGGGTTAGATCTTGGTTAACTTACCCGGAAAGTCTATGTTTTCAAGTTTTCTCATTGTTTCTGATTTGCCGTGATTGCACAAGGTGCACGACAAAGAGCATACGTAGCCGAGAAGACAAGAAAAAAAAACTTTCCCTTTCTGTTTCTGATTCGTCGCGATCACACAAGGTGCACGGAAAAGAGCATATGCAGCCAAGGAAGACAACAGTCCAAGACTAAAACAATAAAGATCTAATAATAAAACTGATAAAATATGAGAGATTTAAAAAAAATTAAACAAATCTGAAATGGGTGTTTCTAGATCAAATGGAAATGGTTTTCAGTGAAACGAAAACTATTTCCCAATGGAAACGACACTCCAAAAGCAATGGAACAGCTCCCACATGCCACAAATACACAGAAACTCCAGAACCAAAAACCCTTTCTAAGTTTTGGCAACACCGGTTCCATATCTTGATCAAAACCAAAAGAGGCTCTTCATAAACGCTTTGATACCATGTTCAGGTACACAGGGTACCTCCAAAAGACCGAACACCTTGAGCAACCACTTCACACAAATAGATCACAGATCAACACATCGATGTTTGTTACGTGGTTAAAACTATCGAGAGGGAAACAGTCCATGACCCTAACCAAATAACTACTTGGAGCAATTTATTATGCAAAAGAAAGAAAGTTACATGAACTTCTCATAATCGATCAACTAGCCAAGGACCCTCCATGCTCTTTAATTAGAGATCATGGGCCAATTGAGTGTTAAGCCATAGATCAATGGTAGGTATGATCTAAGAGAAGTTGAACCGTTGGATCACTTTATGTCTAGAGCATATCATGACCGTCGGATTAGAATATTTACAAATGCATACTAAAGAAACACACTTTACCTAACGGATATATTACACAAGTTGATCTTAACTAACTCCTAAGTGTCTAAATATCCTAATATGCATTAATGTTGAGATGTGACACATTCTGGGGCCTACAATTTACTAAATTCTAACACTCAGAGACTCTGAATCCATCTGCAGTGTTAGAATTTAGTAAATTGTACAAATTCATTGTCAAAATTGAAATTTTCTATTGTCGGAGTGACACAACTAAAAATGACCAAATGTTATATGGTCATTTTTAGACTAGATATCCTGTGACCAAATTTGGTCATTTATCTTGGTCTTTTTTACTTTAGTTTTTATCCTGTGACCAAAAGTGGTCATGTATCTTGGTCTTTTTTAGTTAGGTCACTTAAATTTATCAATTTTGGTCATTTATCCCTTGAAAAAAATTGTGGTGACCAAATTTTTTGGTCTCCTGATCACTAATCTCTTATTTTGTATTAGTGTACTTCGACCGACTTACTCGACACATTTACTTCAACTATTTTACTTCGAACGATTTACTTCGACTGAATTTACTTCGACCTACTTAACCGACCAATTTTACTTCGATAGGTTTAACCGACCGGTAACATGAAGTAAAAACTCGACACAACAACAATTCGACAGAATTACAAAATTGTATAACCAAACATTCAATAGACTTGTGTGGACCACTCTGTCGTAAAACCTGGAACTTTTATTGGGTAAAATGTTCATGGATTCTTTGATCTTTCACTCAAACTATAAATGTAAACAACATTTACTCAAGTAATTCTGGAGAGAATGTGCGTCTAAACAAACATGTATTCAACCATAAACTATTTGATTTATATAACTTGTCGGGACATCACAGAGAACTATATGCCATAAATGCAAACTTGAAATTTACAGAGATATTTCACCTTTTACAGAGCTTCGAGTGACATTTTCAAACACACAGAAGCTTGAGCTTCGACACTATTCTCTTCACTCTGTTCACTCTCTACTACTGAATTACAATTTTTCTTCTTCTATATATGGGAAAACTAAAAATGTTTCTCTGTGAAGCTACCAAATTAAGCATTGAAGTCTGCAATAACTATCCACCTAGAAACTTAAGTTCATAAATTTAGTTCAACTGGATTTCATTACAGAATCGTGGACTCTTCAATATTGTCAGACTGTCTGACAAAGACTGAACTGATATGGACTCTGGTAGAGTCGGTTGAGATGTGAAATGGATCTGCCATTAATTAATATTTCCAACAAAATACTCGACAATTTTTCTTTTTTTCTTTTTTCTTAAATATTTTAAGGGTTAAGGGTATGTGGTAAGAAAAAATTAAGATTTTGAAGAATTGTGTTTAAATTTATTTAATCCAAGCATTTTGAAATATTTGAAGAGGTTAAATTCATTTATACATTTAAAAACATAATTTAAACAAAACATAATTAGAATTTAAAAAAATTACCCAGAGTTAAAAATCGTCCAGATGCAGAGTGATAAAGACTACCTGGACTTGAAAAATCGTCCAATGTTTCGATGTAGAGTGAAGAGGTCTTCATGCTCTCGACAAGTTCTATTCCCAGGCTTTGCATGCTTATGTGGGAATTGCCACCTCCAATATTAATGACCTTGCATTTATGTTGTGGTGGTTGTCATCATTCTACATCCAAGGTGAATGTTTGGAAATTTATATTCGATATAGAGAGGTATATGTGGGTACAATTTAAAACTTTTTTATTTATTAGAGGTATTGTGCCTAGGGTTCTATAGTTTACAAGTGGTATCATGACTACTTAACCTAACACCTCTTTTTTTTTTGACGTTGGCTAAAAGTGTGTGATGGTGCCATAGGGTTTCTCCAAAGGCAAAGTCAACTTGACTATGCCTTGTGCCTTAATGTGTGGAAACCTCTTCTACTTCGTTCACTTTCTATTATTAAACACCTAGTAAATTTTACAAGTTCTTAGCATTCAACATAAATAATAAAAATACTTTCCATAAACAAAAGACACACAATTATGTTATGTGGGGACAACCCTAACCAAACTTGGAGCAATTTTATATAAGATAGTAGAATATAAGTTACAATAATATAAAGAAGAGAGCGTCCGTAGACGTCCTCCCTCTCGGGGGTGCACAACCCGCAACGATGGAGTTATAAGACTTGGAAAATATACTTGCAAGCTCTCTCAACTTGCCATAGACAGTCAACCAACTCCCTCGAACATTTATCATAAATTTTGAGGCTGATTATGCACAAATAAGCCATACACCTCATTTGCTATTAATTAGTTTCTTTGAATTATTGAAACATAAGATTGAAAATTTGTAAATTTGTTGTTAATTATTTTTTTTAAGTTATTGAAAAATATGATTGAATATTTAAGTTTATAAATATGCTTAATATTTTAGAATTGTTAAGTAGTCTATCATTTATAGACAAGGATGAGACAATTATAAATGATAATAAGATAACTAAATAACTAAAAGTTAAAAATAAATAAATAACTAAGAGTTAAAGATAACTTATTAAAATGGTATTAAGATGGACTAATAAATTTGGTATACTTCATTTACGATATTGTAAAACTTAACTTACCATCTATAGACTTTCACCAACCATATCGACTTTCACCAATGAATTGATGTAGTCAATTATAATCTGTTATCAATTTATTGAAACATAATATTAAATATTTTTTTTTAAAATAAAGGCATGTAGATCTTGTTGGGCTAGAAATTTGTCTGCGTATTCAGTCAAATAATTCATCCATTCATCTTCCTAGACATATTGTGGCTAACTTGAAACACAACGCCAGCATGGATTCAAAGAAGTGATTTAGAATGTGGGATTGAGATCTACATTTGATTTCAGGACAATGAACAGGTCAATATTTTCAATGCCAATATAACAACATAGACGAATTCATGCATCCATACAACAACATAGAAGAATTCATGCATCCAACTCTAATTACAATATATTTTTCTCATAAGTTACAACTTACTGAAACACAAATTACTCTGAGAGGAGGGGGGCGTCCCTCTTGAGAGAGAGAGGAGCCACCACCTCCAATCTTATATCAAGAAGAGGAGAGGTGTTGGAGCAGTAATTGGTTGGGAGCCATGATGCTCATATGCAGCACTTGGAGTAGAAGAAGACGCGGATGTCACGTGATCTTCTTCTCCGGTTGTTGGAGAAGCTTTGGCAGAAAGGGGGCCACTTTCATGATCATCTTTACTTTCACCTTCAAGATCTTCGGTCAATTGAGTCGGACACTGATTTGCACATTCTAGTAGTTTCTGAAATTTGCGCTGCTATTCCTTGTTCATGGGCTTGGGCTTCTAAAGACCTACCATGAGTAAACTTCCATTAAAAAAATTTATTTTTACCAATCGACTGTCTAATACTAACTGTCTAATACTAGATTATGAAATTTATGTTTTACCGGGCTCTAAGTTCGGCGGGCCTTCTATACATTTAAATAACATTAACAGGAAGCAAGGAATTTATTTTAACTAAAACAATGACCTTCTATACATTTGAATAGCATTAACACGAAGCAAGGAATTTATTTTAAGTAAAACAATGATCTAGAATTTTGTTATGCATCGATACCTTCTTTCTTCTTCCCTCTCTTGTTGTTGAAATTGATGAAATAATCCTTGCAACAGTAATCCCTTTTCTTTACCTTCAGTAATATTCCTTGATGTTAACTCATGCACAATTTCTGTTCCCCTACTTGTAACCATTTCTCCATCTTTGTCCATTAAAGTCATCCATGATTCAGACTCTTGAAAAGAGTTTAACAGCTTTTTCAATCCACTCAATTGTTTGAGTGTGTCATCCATTTTATGTATCTCTTTTTTAAGAGAAGAAAGTCGCGTCCAAAATCTCATAGCTTCATGTTCAGATAAATTTAATAGATGCATCCCTTCCATTTCAGCTTGTGGCATATTTGGTTTTTCTAAAGGAGAATAGGATACGGAAATTGCATGAGTGAGTCTTAACTTTTGTTTTTCTTTCCAACCATAACTAGGAATATAAATTATGTAAATGGTATCACTCAGCTCTCTTAATGCAGTCCTTATAGAACATGTAAACTCCATCATGTCCTCATTCCCTCCATATAAGCATATCATTTTTTCTTCAAGTAGCATGGCTTTCACCTTCTCAAGATCAATCACAAAAACAAATCTAAAACTCTCAAAACCAGTAGCATTTATATAAAAATGTAAAAACATATAAAAATAAATAAAAAAATTACTAACCTGCTTTGATACCTTTTCCAAATGCATGAATAGGAACTCTAAACTTGATATATTTTTCTGTTTTTCCCATTCGTCTTTTCTTAATTCTTCAATTTTCTCATCTGTAAAAGGATAAGATTTTGCACCCCACCTGTCCAACATAGAAAATACAAAAGGCTTGTAAGTTCTAATTCTCCCGTTGGGTTCTATTATCCATACTATACTCGGATACCATTTTTGCAATTCCTCATCCTCTTCCGATTCCCATGAGAACTGTATACTAAAAAAATACTTCACTGCTATTGCTATCGTCCATGGCTTTTGGAGTACCAACCAAGGAACTTTCATTGAAAACTGCTGAAATATATCAAATACATCAATATTTGTACTTGGTTGTACAATTGGAATTGATATAATCTCAAAGTCTAGTCTTTCCTTCGCTGTAATATACATTCGAGTGAGAGACTCGAGACGAATATCATAACACACTTCGATATGTCTGACTTCTAACAAAATTGTTTTTCCTTTCAATTCATCCATTCCACATGTAAAAGGTTTAGAGTTTTCATTTTGAATCTGCAATGACCACATAATTACAAACAAAATATGATATTTAATAAATCAATAAAATGAAATGTGTTATATTAACAAATAAGTTTTATTCATAAAAACTTATAATAATAAAAATTGGAACTTAATACCTTTTGTGAGATAAAAGTGTTATTGTTTTTAAAGATATGATCAGTGTTTTCTTCTCCTCCTGTTGCAAACATTTCTCTTAATATATCTTCAGTACTTTCCTGACTTGCTTCAAGTTGCTTCAACCTAATGTATTTTCCACATTTACCCACCAAAAATTCCTCAATTCCACGTTTTGACAAACCTTTCCATTAGCACTTACTTGTTGTGTACCTTCATTTGAATCTGAATCTGAATCTGATTCTGAATACAAGTGTAATGTTTTCCACAAATTACCAAACAATATTTCCACCTCTGTGTCTATGTTATTACGAGCATAACGCAAAATTTTGTTTGCAACTTTCTTAGGCAACTTATCAAAATATTTGCCAACATAAATCATTTCAAAATTTATTTGGATGTCATTTAACGTGTCCTCAATTAGAGGCCAGGGGTAATCATATTTGAAATTGGGGCGGTCATCAAACATAAAAAGTATGGAGGTTGTCGGAGGACAATTAGATAGATGGAATGGCTCCCCTTGTCCATTAGTTAGAAGGCCATCTAAACTTGACAAAAAATCCTTTTGTATTTTGATCGCCTCTTCTTCTGACAAAGCCTGAACAGAAATTTGAAGCGAGTTAAAAAGAAAAAAATGATAGTCTATATATATTACAAAAAAGTAAACATAATGCAAGAATTGACACATTTTTTTACTGGATAATAAATATGGATGTTCTGTTCACCTGCCCTGTAGATACTGTAAAAGACCATGATCCATCGCCTTCTCTTTGGATTTTTGCCCATCTCTCTAGCAACATCGCGCTTTCTTCGATATCCACAGATTGTAGTGTTTTTGTCTTTATCACGTTATCCATACACTTCGCTTCTAACATGGGGCAATGATTTAGATGCAAAACTTGCAAAGAGGCGAGGAGATGGAAATCTTCAGGGAGTTCTTTCAAGCACGGACAGTCACACAAGAATAGTTGTTGCAATGAGACAAGGCTTCCGAAATTTTCAGGGAGCTTCTTTAAACGCTTACAGCCACCCAAGATCAGAACTCGCAGTGATGAGAGGCAGTGGAAGTCATTACATAATTCTTCAAGCTTTTCGCAACCTTGTAAGTTCAACTCCTCCAAAGATTGTAGAAGACCGAAACCTTCAGGAAGCTTCTGTAGGCTCTCGCATCCTTCTAGGTCCAGCACTCTTAAACTTGCTAGTTTCCCAAATCGATCTGGAAGCCACTGTAAACTCTGACAGTTGAGCAATAAAAGGCATGTGATAAAGGTAAAGTTGCAAAACGCATCCGGTAGCTCTGTTAAACTAGAACAGTCTGATATATCCATTGAGGATGACAACTTCAATTGGCCAACGCTGTCTGGAATACTTCTTAGTTTGTTACACCCTTTCAAATCCAATGTAACAAGGGATGTTAAGTTGCCTAATCCATGAGGGAGTTCTTCTAGGCTTGTGCATGAGGACAAATTCATTAATTTCAATGATGAAAGAGCTTCAAAACTGTTAGGGAGCGCTTGCAGAGCCCTGCAACCCTGCAAATTGAGTTCTTGCAGAGAATGTAATAATCCAAAATCTTCTGTCAAGTGCTCCAAACTTGAACAATAATCCATCCTCAATACTCTTAAACGCTGAAGCTTTGAAAATTCCTCTGGCAATTGTTTCAAGTCTGAACAATGATCCATTCTCAATACCCTTAAATGTTGAAGCCTTGAAATTGATTCTGGCAATTTCTCCAGAGATTTACAATAAGAAAGAGAGAGTTCTTCCAAACCTTTCACTAGATCACCCAACTCTGTGGGTAGTTTTCTCAAGTTTGCAAAGCTGATTACTCTGAGTGTTCGCAAATTATCCAGATGTGCAAGACCCTTTAAAGAGATTTCCGAGGCTTGGGATTGCAACCTTCCATGGAATTCTATGTGTTTGAGATTAGACGGAATCTGCGAATACGGAATAATTTTATGTAAAGAACATAATCAAATTATTAAGACGTCTAAAACTTTGCTTCATAAATTCAATTTAAGAAAGATATAAACATTTGAGAAGCAGAGACTATTTATGTAGAGAGACTTGCCTTAGATAGATCTAAAGTTTCAGGTCTATAACTGATATATTTCAAGTCCTTTGCCTTTGACATATCAAATGGAGGATGAGGAATTCCCGCTTGGAAAAACACTAACTTTTCAAATACTTTCTTGCATTTGCCTTCCACTCTTATTGAATTTCCAAGTCCAAGAACTCTCAAAGAGCTATGCATTAAGTCTAGTTTTGAAGTATCCATAAGCAATGGATCGTTATTTCCAGTCAACCAAATCCCCTTGATTGCTTGAAAACACTGCAAATATAATTGAGTCATTCATAAGAAATAAGATAGATATTGTAAGACACAAAAATATATGTGACTTGTTTCGGAGTTTAATGATTTGGTACCTTCTCTTCGTTGTGATCTAGTAAGTCCTCCACTTCCCTTGCACTTGTGCATTTGAATCTCTCTTTCTCTGTCTTTTGGAGACCGATTGTCAAAATGACATCGTGTACAAATGCAAATCCATCGATGTCTTTGGTTACTAGTGCTCTCTTTTCTAGCGTGTCTAGTTCAGACTCTCCCACAATATCTGCCACGGTGTTCCAATCCCATCCAATAAAAAATGAACAGATGTCCAAAAAGGGATCTTTGCACGTCTCAGGAAGAGAGTCGTATGCAAAGAGATAATGTGCTGTGTCCCCAAATGTTTGATTCTTCAATTTTTGCCTGTCCTGCATCACTATCCGATATGCTTTCTGTTTATCGTCCTCAGAACGTATCACCCCTGCTACTAATGTTAACATGAGTGGAATTCCACCGCAAATGTCTACCAGGCGGCAGAGTTGGCTAAAATTTAAATTTTCGGCCATGCCATTGGACGTTCCCTTTTTCAATAAATCCATTGCTTCGGCAGACGACATGACTCTCATACGATAGACTTTGACAGGCAATGGGCACCCTCTATGCACATTTATGTCACGCGCCGTAAGAAGTAGCCTCACCTTCTTTGCTTTCTTCATATCTTTGGGCAAAAGTTGTCGGAGCTCATTTTCGCCCAACACGTTATCAATGTATATAAAAGCTGTCACTTTTTCTAGCGCGTCGCCCAGTTCTCGTTGTCCATCTTCTGGCGTTGTAATGTCTGGATGAGTAGAGTCTTGAGGCTCCATCAAACCTTTTAATATGTGTCTCTGCAAGTCTACTATATCTGGATTCGATCCCATATTCTTAAACAATTGAACCTTGGAATATTTACATCCTTTCAAGTTGAGTCCTGCAAAGACGGCGTCTGCAAGCGTTGTCTTCCCAATACCTCCGAAGNATATCTGGATTCGATCCCATATTCTTAAACAATTGAACCTTGGAATATTTACATCCTTTCAAGTTGAGTCCTGCAAAGACGGCGTCTGCAAGCGTTGTCTCCCCAATCCCCCCGAAGCCAGTCAACATAACTGCCACAACGTTCTCTTCACTACCCCATTCGAGAAGGTGAATAACTTCCTTTACGTACTCTTCTATTCCCACTGTTTCCACAATATTAGGCATCAGATCCATTATTAATGATAAAAGAATGTAACAATAGTAGCTTTAAATAGATCAACTTGAGAAGATGCGGTAATAATATATTTACCTGCATGTTCTGGATATCCTCTAGATATTTGGGGAGCCTTCTTATATGCATAGCCATCAAAAAGAGAAATACCAATTTGTGCATAGATATGTTTGTACTGGTCATCTAGTAGCTTTGTAGATCTTTCCAGGTCTTCCTTGTTTGCTTTCGTGGAAAAAAACCTACACTCAAACGACAAAATTACCTTAAAAACACTTTTCTCGAGTATGAACATGTGCCATTCATGCATTCTCCAACGGACCACCGAAGAGGGTTGTGCTATATATACAAATTATAAGATTGCAGTGTTAAGTACTCACTTGGAAAATTTGGAAGATTTCATCTGAGAAAGGCACTCGATCGAGCTTGCTACTATTAATTCAGTCGCTTCTTTGATTACCCCGTCCATTCCTTCCTTGAGCTGAGGGCGTTCTTTAAACTGCTTTACGAGTTTAGCCAAAA
Organism: Pseudotsuga menziesii; assembly: GCA_001517045.1. Lineage (NCBI taxonomy): Eukaryota > Viridiplantae > Streptophyta > Pinopsida > Pinales > Pinaceae > Pseudotsuga > Pseudotsuga menziesii. Next base: position 66,105 of record LPNX010046749.1, on the reverse strand, counting down.
ATATCATTTCTTTGAGAAGACGCAGGCACTCAGTTTTGTTGGCAGCAACATCATCGAATCTTTCCAAGATATCTGCCACTACAACCAGACCTGTAGTAACCAAGTGTGCCATCCCCATCCCCTGTAGGATACCGCTTGCAACTGTCTTGATCCCGTCGCTGGGGATAATATCTTTCTGAAAAGTAGAGAAGAAATAAGGTTAATTCGCATAACAATTAAATTTTAAAATTTAAATAAATGAATGAGAATGAACAATTTTATGCAGTTACGCACAACAAAATTTGTTGCTTCAGAGAGAAAATCCTTTAATTTGTTGAAGCTTTCAGAAGTGGTAGGCAAATATTGTACAGCCGTCTTTTGCTTTCTTTTTGACGACTTTTTCCCGTCCTGAAAGACACAGAACGAAACGAAAATCAATGTGCCACCTGATTTCTTAACATTTCCCATAGCGTTGAAATTTAACCATTAAAAGGATTTTTGAAGATTTCATTGAATGGATTTTATTATTGTCATGGAATTAAATAATTTAGTGACTAAATGGATTGTGGGCACTTTAAAATTATTATTAATGCATTTTAATTATCGTTTCATATACATATATGTATATGAAGTGTAGAATATACAGTGGGTGTACTTTTAAGGCAGTCTTTGGGGGAGGAATCTTTTCTAAAGTTCTCTTTAAATATTAGCTTAAAAATGTATTATTTTGTAAATTATTTTTTTTATAATTTTTTATTGTAAATTATTTTATATATATAAAGTTATAGCAAACCAAGATCAAGAAGTTTACATGATGGTTATGATAAATACCTAGTAAGATCAATTTTGTATGATAAAATTGTGTTTTTATGTTGAAAGGTTTGGTTAGAAGATTGTTTAGCTCACTATAGTTTTGATAAGTTAAAAATGTTTGTATTATAGCAAATATTATGAAAATCATATTCATGTGGATGTAAGCAAAGTACTTTAAGAGAAAATGATTTTCATCCTCAATACTCATAAACTCATAAAGATAACAAAATATTTCTATCTACTAAATTTTAAAAAAGACACTAATTTTTTCCCTTTAAAAACATAAATCCAATGAGAAATTAGAGTTTAATTTTCTGAATAATTTATATTTATATTTATAATTAATTTTCTGAATAATAAACTATATTAATAATTTATTATGCACATAAATGAAAAAAAGATAGTTAGTGAACTTTATTTTTTATTTTTAAAGAATGATTTATTATTCCGATTCATTGACTATAAATGTACTGTATTCAATAATCTTTTCATTTAAGTTAAGGTTAACATGTGTTTTTAAATTGAAAATTGATTTATTATACAATTTGATTTAAAACTTTGACTATTGGACTTTATTTAGGAATGGTTTCATTTTAGTTAAAGTTAAAATGATATTTTTATGTTTTTCCCACTCCTAAAGTGGAGTGAAATAATGAATATTTGATTTTATTTATTTATAGTACACTGAAATAATGATATTTGATTTTATTTATTTAAAGTGGAGTGGCATAATGATATTTGATTTTATTTATTTAAAATTGAGTGAAATAATGATATTTGGTTTTATTTATTTAAAGTGGAGTGGTATAATGATATTTGATTTTATTTATAATGATATTTGATTTTATTTATATATGTGTGAATGCATTTTCTATAGAAATAAGATATAAGTGAAGTAATGAAGTTTGATATCTTTTCACTAAGTAATGAAATTTTCTAAGTTTAAAATTTAATAATTCAAAATAGTTAAGGCTAATTAACTTTAAAAAATTAAAATAATAATAAAAATATCTGTAATACAATTTTTCAAAAAAATTCAATTATTTATAAATTAACACTTTAATTTTAGTAAAATCATTAATTACTTATTTTAAAATTGCTATAATAAACTTACAAATAATAGCTTTTTATTTTTATTTTTTTACATATAAAATTGATATTTGATAGAAATTGTACATCGCTCAAATGTAACTTAATCATTATGAAATTAAAATACTAATTTAAAAATTAAATATAACAAAACGGACTGTAGATTAGGCAGAGTTATTCCCGAAACATTTGAAAACGATGGATGGATTATTAGGCACCATCAGACCAGCACATGACAAAAGATGATTGGGAGAACACTTTATTTCGAACATACCAGTTTATTGCTTATATTTTATTTTTAATAACTCAGTTTGTTTAAAATTGCTTTTAATTTATTAAAGCATATATTTATCTTGGCAATTTTTATGAAGTTCCATTTTGTATCTACTTTTTCTTCTGAAAAGGTCAAGGAATCATTGATTAATAACTTTTAATTGTAAAGGAAAGTTTAATGGTTTGCTCTCTAAATAAAGTATAACAAAGTTTAATTATATTTCTAAATCCATTATAAGAAGAAGGTGAAGGGGATTTGTTATAAGTATTTAATAACTAACCATTTACATATAGGTTTGTTGGTGGATTTGTTATCTATTATTTATGAAAAATGGTTAAGAATTAATTCGTCATGTCTATTAAAATTCTAACTTCAGATTTCTTAACCTCTCTCTATATAAAGTATGCACACTATTCTTTTACTCTAACCTTTATTGAGCTACCAGTCTCCTCAATGTACACTTGTCCACAATAATAAGGAATCTTAACAAGCATGTTTCTTAAAAAGTTGATAGGAGAAAATAGTTTTGATTTGCTTCTTTCTCAAGGTTTTGGTTATTATGTTCCCGACAGGGAATATATATGAATCGGTTAGGTCCATTTCGGAGAGACATATTTAAATTTTTTAGTTTTCAAATGTTTTTAATATAGTTTCATTAATTTTTATTTTTTGAATTATTTAAATATTGATTTAACTTAATTTTTATTGGTCCTTTGCAGGTGACGTTTGCTTGGGTCTTTGTGCCCTAAGACCCGGCTATGCGATAACTCATAAGCAATGGCATTGAAAAATGAAAAGTTTGAGTTAGAATTAAATGAGCCATATACCTTTAGGCTGCACTTTTGCTCGGTGTTATTACTGTTGGTAATGGGGTGTGGCGTTACACGTACAACATGCAGATTAACTGACATCAACCCTACTGTGGCGTTACGCATACACCATGCAGCTGAACTCACTTCCACTTGTTAGAGGGGTGGACTGCTCCCTGATGTGCAGCAGCAGTGTTAAAGAAGTCATTTTTATCTACACCAATACCCTACGTACTGGAAGCTTACGGACAATGCCCGATTTGTCTTCTGATCGTGTGAATTTCCAGTTACCTGTTGTATTTGCTTTATTTCCATAGTTTGATTGGCTAAGACGTGCTTTTTTCCATCAATTTTGAACAATTTCAGCCATTTTAGGTTGGAGGGATAGTACGAGCAATATATTTTGAAAATTTTCGTGAAACTTTACACTAGAGTGTGATAATAAGAGTAAATATTTTGAAATTTTCTGAAATTTTCTGCAGATTTAAGGCGGAGTGATAATAGTAGTGATTTTAGGTTGGAGGGATAGTACGAGCAATATATTTTAAAATTTTCTTGAAACTTTACACTGGAGCGTGATAAGAGTAAATATTTTGAAATTTTATGCAGCTTTATGCCGGACTGCGTTGATGTACATTGTGATTACAGGCTGTATTTTATAGTTTCAGAATCTTTGAACATGTTCTGGATTTTTTTTTTAAAGCTTAGCGAATATAAACAGTGTTGCTGGCAGCAGTCGTCCAATATCCACCCACTCTCGTTTGTTTATGCATACATTTCGCATTTTCGTTGAACATTATTTTGTCCCGGTGTCTTCATATTCCTGCAATAGCGGATCACATGTCTTGGATTCTTAGTACTTTTAGGTCGTAGTATCTCTTACGGCAACTGGCCAAAAACTTCTGCACTCACTCACTTTGAAAACCATGCAGCAACCAGTGCGTTACACTTGATCTCCTGCATGCACCGAAGGTGCATGCGTTACAGTTCTTTTCTGCTCTAAAATGGGGTTACTCTTCAATTTCTGACGAACCGATTTATTTCAACTAGTCTTAGCTTAAGCTTATGCCACTACTTTCATTAAAAAAATGAGGAAGTTGAGACTAGTTTCTTTAGTTTATTTCGTAGCTGTGTTTGGAACTTCATGCGTAATGCTATGCTCTAAAGTTGTTGTTGCTCTAGATGTCCTAATTGGAAAACACAAATTAGCAATACAGAAGACAAAGTGGAAGAAAGCCACTGGTACATGGTATGGCAATCCACATGGAGATGGAAACGATGGTAAGGGAAAACATAGTGATTTTTTTAAACTTATTTTTATATGTAATTTGACTGTTGTCCTTTGGAAATTCAAGATATATGGACATTTGATTGAAAAAAAATGGTATTTATGTTTTGCTTTGTAATTACAGGCAGTGCATGCAGATATGGCAGCCAAGTGAAACTGAAACCTTTCCGATCAAAAGTATCAGCAGGGAGTGCAGATCTGTTCAAAGGAGGAGGCTGTGGAGCTTGCTATCAGGTATATTAAATTGAATAATAGAATATCCCCATCTTGACCTTGGTGAAAACAATAACAAAATCTGCATTAGCCAGGGATTAGATTCTAAAATTTGTTTGTATGTATATGCAAGTAAAATGCACTGACAATCTTTTGTGTTCAGCAAAGCCAGTGACTGTGGTGATTACTGACGAATGCCTTGGTGGCCCATAGTCTAATGGAGAAACACACTTTGATCTCAGTGGTACTACCTTTGGCCATATGGCATCTGATCCTGATAGAGCTTCGCAGATGCGTAATGCTGGAGTTGTCTCTCTTTTTTTCAGACTGTATTTATTATTTATTATCTTTTTTACATGCTAGTTAT